>VZTA01004746.1:79028-96551 GCA_013398855.1 Mohoua ochrocephala
CGGGCGGGGCCGAGGCGGGCGGGGCCGAGGCGGGCGGGGCCGAGGCGGGCGGGGCCGAGGCGGTCTCCCTGATTTATCCAGAGTTCATTAGATTGTATTAGAAGATTTCGCACATCACTCTGCAGTGCTGACCATGGCACTAAATTTGAAACTGGAATCAGCCAGAGGTACCATCAGATGAGGGAAAAATGTCAGGGTTTTTTCCCCCAGCAGTGCTCTGGTCTCACAATAACTGTGTGCCACGTAGAGGGGCTGTTTCCTCGAGCCCTTTATACTTGATTTTTAAAATATATTATTATGATTGACTTGTCAGCGCCCCAGGCAAGACAAGACCCTGTGCCCTGCCAGCCTGCCAGTGCCCCGGAATGCAGAAAAGCACGAGGAAGACAGCGTTATAGATGTCCAAGACCTACAGCCAAGTTATCCCAGGCCAGCTGTACAATCCCTACCAGCCGCTCCTCCCCCTCAATTAAGCCCAAGTGGTAATGAGGATGAGATGGATGATCCTGGTGAGGGGACAAGTTCAGGGATCCCAGTGACAGCACGTACAAGGAGTTAAACCAAGAAAGCTCTGCCTTTAGTCGACCCCTTAAGGCAAGCAGTGGGTCCCACAGGAGAAGCTGCGTGGGTGAAGGTCCCCTTTTCTACTAGTGACCTGAACAGCTGCTGGGAAGAAGTTAAGAATTATAGAGAAGACCCTAGCAAAGTAGCAAAAAGGTTTGAGTTAATAGTCAAGAATCAAGACCCAGATTGGGGTGATATTGATTTAATGCTGACAGAACTAACAGAAACAGAAAAAGAGTCAGTGATAAAGATGGCCAGAGCACATGTGCAGGGACAAATTGCTAGTGGAGCCTTACAAGGTACAGTGGACCGGTTGTTTCCTACTGTAAACCCTTTGTGAGACCCGAATGATGCAGGCAGCTATGCAATGTTACCTACATACCAGGAATTAGTCAAATCTGGATTAGAAAATGCCATTTCAAAAGCAGTAAATTGGTTGGTAATATATAATGTTAAACAGGGACAGCATGAGTCACCCACGGACTTTGTGCCCAGGCTCCGGGCAGCCATGCAAAAATACACAACCCTAGATCCCTTGTCAGATATGGGAAAGCAACACTTAAGTTTCCCTGATATTAAGGCAATCTAGCCCAGATATCAGGCAGAAACTTCAGAAGCTGAAGGAGCCTGTAAATAGAGACTTAGAGGCATTAATGGGAGAAGCATGGAGGGTGTACTACAATAGGGATAAACAAAAGAGGAAAGAACTCATTACAGCCATAGTGGCAGCTCTGGATCAGCACCAGAGGGGAGGATGTGGGCGTGGATGAGGCAGAGGCAGGGGTGGGAATACCAGAGGCAGAGGAGGTTCAAACCAGTCACAGACTAAGTTGGGGCCAAATCAATGTGCATATTGTAAGAAACAAGGACACTGGAAATGCCAGTGCCTGGAGTTAGACAAAGTAAAAGAAACTATTGTAGCCACTCCAGATGATAATGAGTGACAGGGACCAGCAGATCTTACCCTAGCAGACCTGCTGGTTAAAATACAGCTAGGGAATGATAAAGGAGTTGAATTTTTAGTAGATACTGGAGCCACATTTTCAGTCTCAAATCAAGCATTCATACCTAAAAGTGTAAAATATATTCAAGTAATAGGAGCCACTGGCCAGCCAGAAAACGCATTCTTCCTGAAACCACTTAAATATAAAATCGGGAGGAAGATGGGAATACGCCAGTTTCTTTATTTACCTAACTCACTCAAATCTCTGCTAGGTAGGGATTTGCTTGAAAATTCAGATGCAGCAATTGAGTTTAGAGAATGAAAAATGAAATTTAAGGTACCAGAAGACAAATTGATCTTAGCATTGGGACTGACAATTGACACAGAACCAACAAACAATAATAACGATTTAGAGCAAATATTGAATCAGTTGTACCCAGGAGTATTGGATACTGATCCCCCAGGAAGATCAAAACGGGCAGACCCTATTAAAATCGAGCTACAGACAGGAGTTAGGTCAGTAGTCAGAAAGCAATACCCTTTAAGGTTAGAAGATAGAAAAGGAATAGAGTCAATAATCAATAAATTCCTGACATTAGGATTGTTGAAAGAATGAGAGTCAGAATTTAATACTCCTATATTACCGGTAAAGAAACCTATTGGAACTTATAGACTAGTGCAAGATTTATGGGCAGTTAATGGAATTGCTAAAAGTATTCGCCCAGTAGTTCCAAATCCATATACCTTGCTAACTAAACTTCAAGATGATTTTATTTGGTTTTCAGTGATAGATCTTAAAGATGCTTTCTTCTGTCTGCTACTTGCAGAAGAAAATCTTTGCTTTCGAATGGGAGAACCCTAGCACAGGCAGGAAAAACCAACTTACCTGGACAGTGTTACCTCAGGGGTTCAAAAACAGTCCCGCAATTTTTGGGTATCAATTGGCTAAAGAATTAGAGCAATGGCAGTCTCCGCCTGGAGCAGGAACAGTCCTACAGTATGTAGATGATTTGTTAATTGCTACTGAAACTACTAAAGAATGTTTTGAATGGACAGCAAGCTTTTTGAATTTTCTTGGACTGAATGGTTATCGAGTATCTCAAGAGAAAGCACAGCTGGTACAGGTAGGTCCTGGCCGAATCTGATGATATTGAAATTCAAGTGACCATTATCATTAATCCTGCCTCTTTTCTGCAAGGAAAGTCCAGAGCTGAACCTGTAGTACACAACTGCCTAGAGACCATCGAAGCTGTGTACTCCAGCCACCCAGATCTAAAAGAGGAGCTGCTCCCAGATGCCATGAGCTGGTTCACTGATGGCAGCAGTTTTGTGAGACAGGGAGTGTGAATGGCGGGGTACACTGTGACTACAGTCTCGGAGGTAATCCAGTCAAACCCATTACCAGCAGGAACCTCAGCACAAAAGGCTGAGCTCATAGCCCTCATTCGGAGCATTAGAACTGGCAAAAGGTAAGAAAATTAATATTTGGACTGATTCCAAATATGCTTATGGAATTGTTCATGCCCACAGAGCCATATGGAGGGAAAGAGGACTCCTTACAGCACAAAAGAAGATTGTCAAATATGCAGCTGAAATCCTCAGGCTCCTCGAGGCGGTGAAACTCCCATTGCAAGTGGCCATTACACATTGCCCAGGGCACTCTAAAGGTAACAGCCTCCCAGAAGCAGGTAACAAATTTGCAGATTATGAAGCTAGAATTGCTGCCGAGAGAAATGAACCAATTGTGGCAGCTTTAATACCTACTGCAGTATCAGCTAAGCAGCCTGTAAAATACCAACCTTCTGATTATAAATGGATTAATGAAAATAAAGGAAAACTTTTAGAAAATGGTTGAAGACAATTGGAAACAGGCCAACTAACAATACCAGAAAAGTCGATGAGACATTATGTGAAATCTGAACATGATAAGACTCACCCGTACACCAATACCTAAAGGAATGACTTGCAGGCCCAGGCTTGCAGGACATTGCTAAAGAAGTAACATCACAATGTGTGACTTGTTTGAAGAATAATCCAAATACAACACTTAGGCTAAACAAGGAGTTATTAGCAGAAGAGCTTTTCCTGGAGATTTATGGCAGACAGACTTTTCTGAACTTCCAAGGAAGGGGAGTTTTTGATATTTGCTGGTACTTACTGCTACTTTCTCTGGGTGGCCAGAAGCGTTCCCTTGTAGGACAAATAAAGCTAGAAAAGTGATAAAAGTATTGTTGAATGAGATCATACCTAGGTTTGGTGTACCTAGGGAAATATCCTCTGACAGAGGATCACATTTCTGTGCACAAACTGTGCAAGCTGTCAGTGAAGCATTAGGAATCCAGTGGCAGCTTCACGTACCCTACAGACCACAAGCTGGGGGTCAAGTAGAAAAGATGAATCATATGATCAAACAACAGATAGCTAAAATTTGTCAAGAAACAAATTTATATTGGTATCAAGCTTTACCTATTGCCCTTATCAGACTCAGAATAAAACCAAAGTCTACAGAAAAAGTTAGCCCATTTGAAATTCTGTATGGCAGACCTTATGGATTAAATGTTACTCATGATGAAAATTTGGCTCAAGTTGGTAATCAATATGTCTATGAATATTTAATGGCTATAAACAAACAATTGCATCAGAAGTTTAATACTGTGCTTGAGAATCAACCTAAGCAGCCAGATCATAAATTGCACACAACTGATCCTGGTAACTGGGTGTATGTTAAGAATTTTACAGGTGATCCTCTGCAAGAGAAGTGGGATGGACCGTTCCAAGTGCTCCCGACTACCTTTACATCTGTTCAAGTAAAGGAAAGGTTTGGGACATTTACTTGTGAGTCACTTACTGCTAACACCTGGGCAGGGTGGCTCATTGCTCTCTCCAGGAATGTGGAGGTTTTGCCATGGATTCCGTCATATCAATTAAATCCCGTCTTGCTGAGGAAGGCACATACTCTTTCTGATGCAAAAACTTTTCCTGAGGTTGTTTTTCCTCATTCCTGCTATTTTTCCTCACCGCAGTTAGAGACTGAACCAGCTTACGGATGTCATTCCTGGAGGCACCACATAACCAGCACTTAGGTACTCCCAACTCTCGGGCCTGGCGCCACAGGTCACACACACTGTTCTTTATCGAATTTGGGTCTCTCATTAGACCTTTCATTAAATTTGGACCGTGGAGTGTTAAGCTGGCAGACTCGCCGTGCACAGTCCATCGGCTTCTCCTCAGAGGAACTGATCCAGCCTATTCGGTGCCCGTAACTCATCAGTTCTTGTACAAACTCGTACCAGGAGCTTACGGGGCTTTGCTGGCCTGGAGCCCGACCACGACCGGTGTTTGCGTTATTCAGAGCACGAGCAGCTTGCAAGCAGTCTTGGACCTTGGCAGCAAATATCTTAAGAGTATCAGGGAGGCCTCAGATGAGAGGAGTTAACTGAGCTGGGTCAATGGGAGCCTGCACGGGAGATTTCCTGCTGGGGTCTCTCTCATACATGGCCTGCGTGCAGGCTGCCTTCTGCACTGAGGCTGCCAAGTCAGAGACGCCCGTAGTTTGAATTACCAGTGGGTCTCCTCTGTCCTGAGACTCTGCACTGCCTGCCCAGTATGCAGCCCCTGCAGTTAAGGAGTAATCATCATCTCCCGGCAGGATAGTGAGGGATACTCCTGGTCCCCAGTAGCCTCGCGCCTCCTCCTCATTCAACAAAATCCTGTCTCCCCCTGTAAGGGACACTCGCCACACATACTCAACTTCAGATTCTTCCTCTCGCCTTGAGTATTTTTCCTGCAGCTGCACTAATTCCTCTGGCGACCAGAGGTTTGTATGTGCAGGAGTGCAAATTTCACCATTAGCACCGGTCTCAGTCTTAACCAATGGTCTCAGGGAGACCAGACAAGAGTCAGGATCAGAGTTCCCCGCAATTTCAGCATCATTACCAGCACACCAAATGTCATCACAAGTCTCAAGGTCCATACAATGTACCAGCTTGTGGAGCCATCTATCTGAAACAGGAGCCTGTTCTTCCAGCGACTGTTTCTCTCTGTGTTCAGCTGCAGCGAACAGAGTTCCAAGGTGGCCAACCTCGGTTTTAAGGTGATCAACCTCAGTTTTAAGACAGTTATTCTGAATCACAAGTTGATCAACTTGTATTCCCAGTTTTTCTCCTGTCTCCCTCTCAAAGGCTAAGGATGACTTTAATACCTCATTTTCTGATTTCAACACAGTATATTCTATATCTGAAATTTGTCTGGAAACAAGGGTATCCTTAGATTCTTTTGGTTCATGAGAAAAACATGCTCCTAAAACTGAACAAATGGCATCATTACCTTTTCCCACTTAAGATTTTTGCTCAGCCTTACACTGTTCAATGTGTTCTACTATTTTCTCTTCATCTTTCCAAAACTTTTGAGCCTGCTCCTTCTCAGCCTGGGAAGGGACACATTTGTGTTTTCGCAGCAGCCTATCCATGGCAATCCTACTGACCGTGCCAATTTTCTGTCAGGTAAAGGCGAGGGAGGGTTTCCTTGAGCCTTTTATATTTGATCAGTCTGTCAGCACCCCGGGAAAGATGAGAGCCTTGTGCCCAACCAGCTTGTCAGTGCCCTGGAATGAGGACCCCACTGCAGACCACTACTGGAGGGTGGGTCGAGTAACTTCTTCAGAGTCAAAATCCCTATTTTGATTTAGAAAGAGAGGCCCCTCCTGGATTCCCCATGCTCTTAGTCAGTCTGTTATCAGTTTTGTCAAGTATGCTACCCACGCCAGAGCCCTTGAAGGACTCACACTAACAGTTTATGGAATAACACAGTTAATAAATACAACAGTAAATTGTGACAAGTTGAGGTTCAAGGATAGTATCTGGCTGCAAAAACTTATTCAAAGCAACACAAGGACAATCCCTAACAAAAGCTGTCTTGAGATAATCAATCAACATGCAGAGAATATGGTTCTTACCCAACAGATGTGCCTGCGGGGCCTGCAGGGAGGAAGACAGGTTCAGCCCGACGACTGATCCCTGAAGTTACAATGAAGACTTCCTGAACTTCTCCCCTTTCTTTACGTTTAGGTGGAGCTTGAGTGACTCCATACAGCAAGGGGTGGTCGTACCTTAGGGGCGGGTAACTTTGGGATGGAAGCAGGTGACAGCATTACCTCTCAGCTAACCTTGGGATGGAGGTGTGCTCAGTGTTACACCTGAGGAGTGATCTAGCCAAAAGCAAGACATCTTCTCCTACCTCCCCCAGTTTGTTGGAAATGTTACAACTTTTAATTTTTTTTTTTTTTCATGTAACTTTAGTCAGGGGTTTGTTTGTCTTTGCCCAGGGGGGAAGGGAACTGAAGTTTCTCTTCAGAAGACTGTTCAGCTGGTAAGGCCTGATGATCTTATGATCTGCAGATTTGGAGTAGCAAGAAGATACAGAGGAGATAAATGAGAGCTAACAAACATCACCCCCTGGAGTGGTAGGAGACACCTGGTCTGGGAAAAGATTGATAAGAGAACTAAAGAATGAAGACCTAATTAGCATCAAAGGTGAAGGGATCAATAACCAATAGGAGATCGAACACTGAGAATTGTGTAATTTAAGACCAATGAACGTGAATTTCTTTAGGTTTGTATGTATAAATGTGTGAGAAGTCTAGTAAAGAACCATGTGGGATGGAATGATTTTCACAGCACAACCTGGGCATGCGTGAATGAAATCATTTCTATTGCACATCCTGGCTAGAATAACATCCTGGCCAGAATAAAGTAATGCCTTGATTCTCTAATACTGAAAATATGTTGTTGGAGAGTTTCTGTTTTTCCTGTCGTTTCAGTGACAATGCGACTATAACTTTAGCCTCAAGATTTTTTCCCAGTTTTCTTGAATTTTTCTCCAGTCATTTTCCCACACTGTGCTAGTGCTGACCATGTAAAATGAAAATAATTTTTGATTTGGGTCAAGCCCAGCCCAGAAAACACCCTCAACCCCCTCTTTCTGCTCTGATCTGGTTGTAGCAAGTTTAATCTTATTTCTTAGTATTTTCACTGTGGACTGTTTCCTCAGCAAGATGAAAATTTAATGCCAGGAAAAAAAAAAACCAGAAATACTTACAACTATAAAAACGTAACTGGACTTTTATGGCCTTTCTGGGAAAGAGGACCATTTTCCTGCCGGTCAATTCTGGTGCCTCTTTTTTTTTTTTAAGTATTTTAATTTTGTCATTTTGCATATCTGAGGCCTTACATTTCTTCTGCTGAAACTCCTGGATTTCACATGGGGGAAAATACGCTTTCCAATACAAAGGGGAAGGGAATGAACATTTTACATCTATCGTTTTCCAGAACAGAAGGAAAATGAACCATCTGCAGGCTTTGCTGAGTGACAGCCTTGTCAGCTCAAAAAGCATGTGGAAAATGCAGTTATCATCGGTATAAAGGAAAGACAAGCCTGTGCATCGACCTTTGGCTTTAATGTGAGAGATCAAGAGCTGCCTGGGAAGTGACAGCAGAGGTAGACACTCTGAACCCAGAGCACAAAGCAGCAATAATGGCAGGGAGCACAGCGCTCTACTAAATCCACTTGTTCTCTCGGCCTCAGAGCACAGTGCGGGGGTACAGCCCAGCTGACTTGCAAGGGTGATTGCTAATTTCACACCTTTGATTTCTGGAAAAAAGGTGCCATTTAAGTGGCATTTTGAAGGAGTCCTTTTTAACCACTTTGTGCTCAGTGATTCTGCAGGTAAAGCAGATGGATGTAGGTCCATTCTCTGGCCCTGAGACCTGCAGAATAGAATGTGCTGTGCCCATGCTATAACCCCAAAGCTGTGGTTGTACCAGGATGCCTGTGGGGAGCATAGATCTAGATTCAACACCAGGAATCAATGTAAAAGTATTTTCTGCCTAATTCTGGAGAAACAATGCCAGTGAAACCGCCTGGAGCTACCAAGTTACTATTACTGCTGCAGCACATGAAAGAAGCCCATTTCTCTATCCAATGACAGCTCTGTCTGTGCTCAGAATCACAGAACCACAGAATCATTTAGGCTGGAAAAGGCCTAAAGACCATCAAGTCCAACTATTAACCCAGCACTGCCAAGCCCACCACTAAACCGTGTCCATCAGTGCCACGTTTACACGTCTTTTAAATACCTCCAGGGATGGTGACTCCACCACTGCCCTGGGCAGCCTGTTCCAGTGCTTCACAATCCTTTTGGTGAAGAAATTGTTCCTAATATCCAATCTTACACAACTTGAGGTCGTTTTGTCTTGTTCTATCACTTGTAACTTGAGAGAAGAGCCTGAACCCCCACCAGGCTTCACCCTCCTATCCGGGAGCTGTAGAGTGTTAAGTTCCCCCCAGCCTCCTTTTCTCCAGGCTAAACACTCCCAGCTCCTTCAGCTGCTCCTCATCAGACCTGTGCTCCAGACCCTTCTCCAGCTCCGTTCCCTTCTCTGGACACGCTCCAGCCCTTCAAAGTCCTTCCCGGATTGACCGGACCAGAACTGGACACAGCACTCGAGGTGTGGCCTCAGCACAGAGGGACGGTCACTGCCCTGGTCCTGCTGCCACACTATTGCTGCTACAGCCCAGGTGCCATTGGCCTTCTTGTCCACCTGGGCACTGCTGGCTCATGTTCAGCTGCTGTCATCAGCACCCCCAGGTCCTTCTTCACTGGGCAGCTTTCCAGCCACTCTGCCCCCAGCCTGTGGCACTGCAGGGGTTGTTATGACCCAAGGGCAGGACCCAGCTCTTGGCCTGGTTGAACCGTGAACAACTGACCTCAGCCCATAGATCCAGCCTGTCCAGATCCCTCTGCAGAGCCTTCCCACTCTACAGAAGATCAGCACTCAAGCCCAAATTGGTTCTGTCTGGGAACCTACTGAGAGTGCACTCGGTCCCCTCATCCAAACCATCAATAAGGACATTAAACAGAGCTGGCCCCAATGCTGAGCCTTGGGGAATGAAATTTATTAAATCTAACAACTGGGCCTTCCCCTTTAAGCTAACCTCAGACTAGCTCTAGGCTATTATGTTCTGCAGGACTACACACAGAGCTGGAGCAGGTCTAAAAGGTGCCATTGTATTATTTAGCCCCAAGTTTGCCTTGGTTGGCTCAGTAATAAATTCAGGAGCCATATCATATTTGATATGAGCTTTTTTTTTCTGCTACGGGAGGAAGGCAGAAAGTGTAAAGGTGGAAGATTGCAAAAAATGCCAACACTTTCAAAATCCTGTAACAATATCCACACATTATTTGTTCTTGCAAATAGTCACACTGTTCATAACTGGCCACTGTTCCTAGCAAAGACTAATGCTGAGATTTTTCCAGGGCCAGATTTGCAGTAGGTATTCTCTGGGGTTTATCCCTGCTGTCCTGATGTTACAAGAAATTTCGGAAAATTATTTGAAGTGCTCAGTGTTTATTCTTTAGAACAGTTAATACTTCATGAGTATAGATATTAGTATTTTTAATTTTCAGACAGAAATAGCACTGTCGTCATTTGAGTGCAGTATAGTGTGAGGTGGATTTGAACTTGAAAAAAAGCATCTTCATTATAGCAATTCTATATATGAGTTTTATAATCACTGATTTAATTTTTTTTTTTATTTATGTCCTTGTGTTATTATAGCAGACTACTTTAGAGAGAAAGGTAGCTGAATCAGCAGAAAACTTGGACTTCATCAACCTCAAGAGTGCTCATTAGGAAATAAAGTATAGAAGTTTGAAACCTTTAAGTTAAACAAGAAACTGCTGCTTTACAGCATTCCAGCTGCTGAGTTCCCTTCAGTTCTTTCAAGAACACTTGCGGGCTTGCTGCTCATTAAAGGACTACCCTACGCATCTGCCCTCTAAGTTTCTTAACTGAATTGAAAGTAATGTCTTCAATATTTGGTTTAAGATGCTCTGCTTTGTCTTTCTAATGCTATCTTTTAGCCTGTTTCCAGATAACATAATTATTAATCTCACTAATCAAAGTAAGTTCTCTAATGGCATTACAGCTATGCAGGGCACCACAGACCCAAGGGACAAAGGAAATTGCTACATTAACACATTTTCAGACTGTCCTGTACATCTTTGAATAATAAAATATATTTTTATCGTGTGAATTTGCATTGTCAATGACTGCAATAGAAAGTTATTTTAAACTGCAGTGGATTGCAAAGTTCTCTGGGGACAGTGGAGGAGGGACAACGTCACTACTGGGACTGAATCAGGCTGTGTGTGCTATAGACCAGGCTTCGTGATCTTTTTGTCTTCAGAAACACATCAATTATTAGCTCTTCAAGTCACGTGAGAACAAAAGAATTTTTAGCTATACTTGATTCTAAATTTGCTCAGTTTCAAAAAAGAGTTTAAAAGCATGTATCCAAAAATCACATTATTACAGGAAAAAAATCCACAGAAAAATCCTACACATACGAGTTGCCATTTTTGAACAGTCTGAAGTGTCAGTTTTATTCGCTGACAGCTCAAACTCTCAAGAGCTGGTGACTATGACACAGAGAAAGGCGTGATCTGATCCTTCTGCAAGGCTCATGGAGATGTCATCAGGCTTTTAGAACAGTAACGATTCTGATGCCAAACCATCAGGTAGAAAGGCAGAGAGCTGGCAGATGTGACCCAGCGAGCTCTGAACGCCACCATCCTCCAGCAACTGAGCCCAGGGCAGCCTCCCCAGCGGGTTATGGCATCAGGGCTGGCACAGCTCCCACACCCTCAGTGCCAGGGGAGTAAATCGGGTCTGAGACACTCAGAATTCTGAAATCAAAGCATCTGTTCATCTGGAGCACACCCATCAGACACACTGGCACAGCCGCGGGCAGTAGGCCAGGCTTCCCCGTGTGCTGGGGCGGCGGCTGATCTCTGCTGCAAGGCCGAGCGGGAAAGCAGATTTCCGTGCCAACCCGTGGAATAATCCAGGTCGTTCATAGAAATAATGGTGAGCTCTGCTAATATTTCTGACTCCTCATATCTGTCACTCCAAAGTAAAACAGCCTCGCCCTGTTCCTCCCCTTGATCTGCCGGGGAGTAGCCGAGTGCAAGGGCAGAGCTGGGAGAGGAGGAGCCGGGATCGGACTCTGTTCCCGAGGACATGCTGGGTTTGTTCCGGGGCACAGATTGTCCCTCCTTCTTGCCAGGAAAAAGGTGAGCTCAGGAGCGTGCTCGGGAGCCACACAGCTTCCTAAAATTGTTGTTTTCGGCCACTGCTGGCAGATCTGAGAGCTTGAAATGGTTGGAAACTTGTGTTTCAGTTCCTGCGGTTTTCTGTGCATTTGAGAGTAATGTAAATATTCAGGTCCTCTTGGGTTTTTTTGTTTGGGTTGGTTTTTTTTTTTTTACATTTTTGTGAGCCTGCTTCTAGTAACAATGACAATAATTTATAAAAAAGCAGGTTAATGAACTCTGAAGAGGGACAAAAGCTTCTTTCACATCTTATTTTTAATTGACTAAATTTGGAACCAATTAAGACAGCAGAAACAATTGTTATGGGGTGGTATCAGGTAGGTTTCCCATTGAATGTTATTGCTGATACAGGAAAATTTTCTGGGACTGGATTAAATGGTTCATCTGAAAAAAACGAATAGACAGCCAGCCTCAGAAAGAAAAGCCTTTAAATTGCATTTTATACGAATAATTGGAAGTGCTTATTCACCATAAAATAGCCATAGAGCACCACCCTGTGGGGATTGCCATCCCTGGGGTTTCAAGTTGTTTATCACTCCTCATTTGCAGTCTTACCACAAATAATTAGGTATGCACCTAGCATTCCCTGTGCAGACATCAGTGATTTGTACAGAGGGCAGGGTGGTCACTCAGTCCTGGTTACTTGAAGAGGCTCTGGCCTGCAGCCCATCCTGTGCTGCATTCAGTGCAGTACCAGCTCTCAGGAAGTAACACACTTGTTCCCGCTGTGACTCCCTCTCCTTCTCATCTCCTTCCACCCAGTACCCAGGGAGCAGAGAGAAGACTGTTCCACATTTGATTTTGCCAGGCAGGAGGAGGCTTGATAGCTCAGCCCACCTCAACAGCTGCTGGTGCCAAAAAGGATCCCAGGAATAGCATCTGAGGAGATACCTGAAAGACTCCTGCAGCAGTGAGATCCTGTACCACAGCAAATCAGGAACACAGGAATCACCTCCTGAGGCAAGGGAAATAAATAGCAATTTTTAAAACCATTTGTTACCTTTCGTTACTGAGATTTTTCCACTGCACATAAGTGTGCCTGCATTCATGCAAAGTTCTTTCAGGGTTGTTTGGTTTGTTTTTTTTTTTTAGAGAAAATGTTTGCAGCCTATTTTGATTGTCCAGGAGGCCCAGAAAATCTCTATATGAAAGAGGTGATGAAACCAGATCCAGGAGAAGGAGAAATTCTTGTGAAGGTCTCTGCCAGTGCTCTGAATAGGGCCGATTTACTCCAGGTATGTGTATGATAAGCAGATTTATGCACCTAAAAACAACACAGATTTTTCAAGCCCCTCTGTGAAGTCTTGACAGATCTGATGAGCTAAAGGAGTTTGGACCTGGTGAGCATTTGGATGGGAGAGTTCATAGGGTTGAAAGAAGAGATGTTTGTTGATTCAGCAGATAAATGTTTTTATCTGAGTTAGTGCAGTGCTGGGCTGATGTGGACAGGCAGCTGCCTTTCAACAAAAAATGTAAACCCAAAGCTCTGGTCTTTCTAGATCTTAGACCCTTTTCTGGGCATTTGAGATGAACAGGAAGTGTTCCAATGACACAGTTCCAGTCGGAGAAAATCATTCAAATTCACATTCAAATTATTATTTTGAGCTGCAAGCCATGTTCTGCAAATGGAGATCATAGTACCTCCACAGCAGGGATTGGCCTGGACAAAGGGGACTCACAAATATTTCAATTTATTCTTATTTTAAGAATAAAACTTACGAAGAATGATACTTAGGAAGCAAGAAGTGTTTCCAGAGGATAGAATATCCTCAAATTACTGCAACATTTGCACAGTGCAAAATCAGGATGAAAAAACAGGAATTTAGGCTGGAGACACGTGAATGAAATATTGCAGGTCATGACACTCATTGACGTTTGGCTTTTCCTTCCTTACCTTCTCTCTTGTTTTTTTTCTATTTCAGAGGAGAGGGAAGTACCCTCCCCCCAAAGGAGCAAGTGACATTTTAGGCCTAGAGGCAGCTGGGAGCGTGGCTGGGCTGGGTCCTGGCTGCTCGGGCCGGTGGAAGATCGGCGATGCAGTGATGGCTCTGCTCTCCGGGGGAGGCCAGGCACAATACGTGACGGTGCCTGAAGGCCTCCTGATGCCAGTTCCCAAAGATATGACTTTTATTCAGGCTGCAGCCATTCCCGAAGCCTGGCTAACAGCATTTCAGCTGCTCCATTTTGTAGGTGAGAGGCACATTTGCCCATTTATCCCACCAAAAGAGCTCATCTTCCTTTCTGTTACAAAATCCTTTCCTTGTTGCCTCCATCTGAATGTTGTTTGCCTTCAAAGACCCTTTTCTCTGTCACTTTGTTCCTGTGGGTCAGAATACAGTATGCCAGACACAAATCCTTGAATCTTGACCACCTCTCCCCAATCACAACTTACCCTGCTGATTGCATATTTACAAGGAAGGATGTGGAAAGATGGTCAGGTTTCTTTTCATCTGTATTTTTCAGCTTGAATCACTGAATGGTTTGTGTCGAAAAGGATCTTACAGATCATCTAATTCCACCCCCGTGCCATGGACAGGGACACCTTGCATTAAGCCTAAACCCTGAAATTATTCCCATGTTCTCCACACACTTGAAAACACATCTTACTTCTAAGGATTTGGCTTCACTGCATGCGTGACCATATCATGAACTTTATCACTAATTGCCTGTGCATCTACAGTAGGCAACATCTTGTACCTTGTTTAACAGAGATATTAATTGTCTGTAAAATTCACTCTGAGCTGATTTAAAGCAGACAGAAGCCCACACACTTAATTTTAAAAATGCACTGCCAAGGTAAGAAACAGTAGCACTTGCCAGGCTGTTTCTCAGATGAGAAATATCCATCTACACTCTTCAGCAGTGGCATCTAAAAGATCCAATAAGGAACAAAAGTTTAAAACACAACTTCCCTGCAGACTTGCTCTGAGAAGTGTTGCTTCCTAGGGATCAGTGGGAGGCTCCTTGGTGCCTCACTTTCAGTAGCAATTGGTGGAACACAAATTAATGCAACTGATAGACGGTAATATGGTAGGACTGGCCCTTAATATCAGCCAGCATTTCTGGTATTTCTCCATTGCTGAGTGCCTGATTTCTGAGTGTGAACATCCTCCAAGTATGTTTTCTACTGATGATACAACAAAGCTGTGACTGCACTTACTTAAGCATCTTGGTCTCAGAAGCCCAGGACTGCACAGGGCCAAGACAAAGTCCTTCCACTGAGGCTGGTTAAATGATGTCCTGTCAGCACACTGCGACCTCTGCTACTTCTGGATTTGTCTCTTTTATGAAGGCTATGAAGACGTGAACAAAGCCCAGTCAAGGGCATCTCTTTCAACCTCCTCTTCAGTATCTTCCAGACTGTTCATGTTTTAATCCAAAGGTGATGCCCAAAGGGTGACCCCTTTCCTTATGCCCTCCTGCAGGTAAAGTACAGGAGGGTGAGAAAGTGCTGATCCACGCTGGGGCCAGCGGGGTTGGCATGGCAGCCATTCAGCTGGTGAGACTGGCAAAGGCTATTCCCATTGTGACAGCAGGAACTCAGGAGAAACTGAAAGCAACAGCAAATGCTGGAGCAGCTGCAGGGTTCAACTACAAGACTGAAGACTTCAGTGAAAAGGTCTTGGAGTTCACCCAAGGTAAAAACCTCTCTGTGAAAGTGTGAATGAACCTCCCAACGTGTGCACAGACACTCAGTTTCAGCTGTCTCTTGGTGAGGGAGCAGACAGTAGTGACCCTGTTAGCACAACCTGACATCCTGTTCAGCCCAGAATGGGCCTTTCCTTTGATTAATTGTGGTGTTTTCTGCATGGGCTCTCTTTGTCTGTGTTCATTTGGGGCACAAATATTGTGCCTTGTTATTGCTGCTTCCCCAAGGAACTGTGGGACCAAACCCTCACACTCTGTGTTTGAATCATCACAGAATCATAGAATGGCCTGGGTTGGAAAGGACCTTAAAGATCATCCTGTTCCAACCCCCTGCCATGGGCAGGCACACCTTCCACTAGACCAGGTTGCTCAGAGCCCCATCCAGCCTGGCCTCGAACATTTCCAGGGATAAGGAATCCACAGCTTCTCTGGGCAACCTGTGCTGGGGCCTCGCCATGCTTAATTATCGAACAGTTAGAAAAATGTAGCTTTTCTAAGCATTTGGAGTGGTTTATGCCTGAGTCTGCTTATGGGTAACTGATGACTCCTTTTTTTGTGCCTGATTCTGTAATTTCTTACAAATCACTGTGCCGATTCCTAATTTCAGTAGAAAGATTTAAATAAGAATTGCAGGGTTGATTCTGCGATAAACCTATAAATAACAGGGTTTTAGTTTTGTCTGAATTTATCCTACACTTAATGCAGCTTGACTTCATTGCTGAAATCTCTTCTGTTTCTACTTGAGGTTCTGGAGTAGATATTATTTTAGATTGTGTTGGTGGCTCGCACTGGGAGAAGAATCTCAACTGTCTGAATACTGATGGCCGGTGGATTATTTATGGACTGCTGAGTGGAGGTGAAGTCCATGGGGATTTGCTGGCAAGGCTGCTTTCCAAAAGAGCCAGCATCCACACGAGCCTGTTACGGTCCCGAGACAAGGAGGCAAGTAGTGGCTATAAGCGGTGTATGCAGTTTGATCTTAAAATCACTGATAGTTTTGAGAGCTTTCTTTCAAAACCAGTGTTAAACACATCCTTGTCAAAAAAGCCCCACCTTGAACTGTTACTACATACTTTGGAAAATGTCACAAAATTAAGTTATAATGTCCTTTTTCTATTTTTATCAAAATCCTCCTTGAATGAGAGCAATGACACCCAGGATTTGTTAATGTGCTTCATGAGTACCGTAATTTAGATATTTGGCCTAAGAAGAAACAAAGCTCCAGCGATTGTGCAACTTGATCGAGTCTGAGGAGGGGAAAATAGAAATCTCTATTAGGTCACTTTTCAAAGTAGAAACCAAGGCCATTTGGATGCCCAGTTACCACGGAAAACTCACTTTATGTGGAAAATTCTCAGATATGATGGTAAAAGACAGGCAGTGCAGAGCCCTAGGGTAGATTCTGTGCATGGTTTAAGACAGAATATTTACAAGAACTTTATCAGTTTGATTTAAATGGTTCTGCACTGAGCTTACACTACTTGCTTTGGAGAATTTCGTTCAGTTAAGATGTAATAAATCTAAAAGCTTTCTTCTTGTTTGTAATATAGACCTGTCAGGTGTTTATATCTCCATCTCACTGTGAGAATGTCAGAAGGTGTCTCCTTGAGGGCCGTGTACATTTTAAACGCCGTGCTCAGAGACACCTCAGTCAGGGGGATGATTGGAAATAACCCTGAAGGTGTTTTTTTTCCCCAGTACAAGGAGCGGCTGGTGAGAGCCTTCAGAGAGCAGGTGCTGCCCCATTTTTCCGGAGGGACTTCCCCGCGTCTCCAGCCCCTCGTGGACAGCGTTTACCCCCTGCACGCCATCGCCGAGGCACACAGGGCTATGGAGGAAAACAGGAACATCGGCAAAATCGTCATCGAAATTCCCGTTTGCTTCAAGAAAGGGCCGCAGCCGTAGCTGCTCTGGGACAGCCACCGCGGGGGCTGCACTGCGGCCATCCTGCCGCTTCTGCTCCCAACCGGGACCGATTCGTGTGGGTGGCGAGGAGGGGCAAAGCACAAGGCAGCGTTCATTAAAGAGGTTCCTGTAGCAGCTCTGGTACCGCGGATGGAACGCGCGGGGCGGGACAGGGCCGGCACTGCGGGGCGGCGGGACGGGCTCGGGTGACGTCACGGGGGCGGGCTCGGGTGACGTCACGGGGGCGGGCTCGGGTGACGTCACGGGGGCGGGCTCGGGGTGACGTCACGTG
>VZTA01004746.1:96728-122684 GCA_013398855.1 Mohoua ochrocephala
CTCCCCGCCGGGACAGATCCGCCTCTCCTGGTTATCGCTCCCGCTCCCCGCCGGGATAGATCCGCGTCTCCTGGTTATCGCTCCCGCTCCCCGCCGCTGTCCGCGCTTCAGCCTCCTTCCCCGCCGGTGTTCCTGTCCCAGGCCGCGGCCCCCACCCACAGCCCGCCGCCATGGCGATGCAAGCAGCCAAACGAGCCAACGTGAGTGCCCTGCCCTGTCCCGTCCCTGCGGGGCTGGGCTCCGGCTTCGTCCCGCTTCAGGCACCCCGCTGCTGTGACGGGAATCCGGCAGGGGGGTGGAACCGGGTGATGTTTAAGGCCCCTTCCAGTCCCAGCCATTCCGTGGTTCAGTGATTCCATGATTTAGCCCGCAGGCTGCTGGGTTTAAGGTTTGTAATACGTGCCTTGGGTCTAACACACCGCCTGTCCTTTCCCCATCAGATCCGGCTCCCTCCGGAGGTCAACCGGATCCTGTACATCAGGAACCTGCCGTACAAAATCACGGCCGAGGAGATGTACGACATTTTTGGGAAGTACGGGCCCATCCGGCAGATCAGAGTGTGAGTATTTCCAGTTTCTTGGGACCGCGAAGGGTTTCACGTGCTCCAGGGTCAGTGTTCTTGCCGCAGTGGAGGCAGCTGAATTTCACAGCTGGGAAGGTTCAATGCCCTGGAGCAGCGCCCCGAGTGCCAGAGGAGGCTGTGATGATGCTCTTAACAAATGACTTTGTTAGAAAGTGATTCTGCTGGGAGGTGGGGAGAAGGAGCTTAAATTTGAAATGAACTTAGGGAAGTCGATAAAATATGAGAGACTCGTTTGCTTAAGTAAGTTTCAAATACAGCTGAGGTTTTCCCTTGACTTGGGGTAACAACAGGAAAGGCATAAGCTGAGCACAAACAGTTTTCCTGTTTTATGAGTATCCGGTAATTAACCAGTGGGAAAACAGAGATGTTGCTCTTGCTGGACCTGTGAACTAGAAACAAATACCAGCAGCAACCCCTGTGTGCCACAGACAGGATGTGCTCGAGCCACACTGGGTCTGGGTAGTGGAGATGTGACTGTGCCTTTGGTTCTGAAATGCATGGAGATTGTACACGTCTGCAGCAGCTCTGAGGTTCTTCTCCTGGTTAGTTCCATTGTTGAGAACCTGAGCTTTGATCATCACAGGAGGGTTGGTGTCGGAAGGGACCTTAAAGACCATCTCATTCCAGCCCCCTGCCATGGGCAGGGCCACCTTCCACTAGACCAGGTTGCTCTGAGCACCATCCAACACTTCCAGGGATGGAGCATCCACAGCTTCTGTGGGCAGCTTGTTTGAGTGGTCATTGTGTAAAGTGAGTTTTACAGAGTTGCCCTCAGTAAGCGAAGGACACCAAGGGGACACGTGCTGCTGGTGCCATGCTGGGAGGTGACACTGGACAGACCCTTCTTTTGCAGAGAAGCACAGACTGGAGAAGAGGCTGAAGGAACAACGGGCAGTGCAAACACTGCCTGGCTAAATAGGTGGAATTCTTTGCTAATGAGCATAAAGAAGAGCTAGTACTTAAGTTTTCTGAAAACATGTGGGCTGGAATAGCATGACAGTGGGATGTATAGAGAATTAGGACATATCAAGAGTTTTTCCATTGGAGCAACATGCTAGTTTGTGCATCCAGTGGTTTGTTCAGAACTACTAATTAACATTGCTTCCCACAGAAATGCCAACATCATCAGTGACAAGGCATAACGTGCAAGCCCTTTTGTAAAGGCTTTTGTGCTTTGTGCAGTTTTTATCCCGTTCTCCTCCTCACTTTTGCATACACCCCAGTGTGGATACGTGTGATACCATTTGTCCTCAGGAGTTCTCAGAAGTGCCTTAGAGACAGCAGTTCTGATTATTAAGTCTCTGTAGGTGTATTTTAGTTGAGACCTTTGGGATCTGTAAACTCTGCAGCCCCTCTGGCTCATTACTGTTATGTGCCCAGACATGTGTCCCATCCCTCAGGCGAAGGGCATGGAACTGGTGCTCCCAGTGGAACTGGAACTGGTGGGTGATGGCTGTGCCTTGGTAGTGGACTTGCACCAGCAGGGCTGTTCTGAATCTCTTAAATTGACTTTGTGATATGCCAGGAGCCCTGTTCTGTCCTAGGGCCACATCTGATCCAGGCAGCCACCAACTGACAGCCAGGTCTTGTAATATTAAATAAAAGCTAATTGCTATAATAAAGACTTAAATTACTTCCAGACATAATGACAGCCCTGACAAAAGCTTCTGATGGTTGTTGTGGAGAGGTGCATTTCCCTTATGGAGCAAAATACAGCACATTTTCCTGTTGCCTCTTGCTCTGAACTGTTTGGTGTGGAAAGCAGGGATGTAGTTTAATACCTAGAAAAAATAACAAATTGTTTTAAGTGAAGTTGCGTTAGTTCAGCTAATGTCAGTCACTGTGAAATAAAGAAACTATTTCTTGGTCATTTTATGTAACCTTGAATCTGACCTTGCTCTGCAGTGGAAATACCCCCGAGACCAGAGGAACAGCCTACGTGGTCTATGAGGACATCTTCGATGCCAAGAACGCCTGTGACCACCTGTCGGGGTTCAACGTGTGCAACAGATACCTCGTGGTTCTGTACTACAACGCAAACAGGGTACGTGCACCTGGGCTGGGGAAGTCACCTCTGAACAGAGCTGTCACAAGAAAACAACCCCAACGTCAGTTTGTCAGCACAGTTGTGTGGGTATTTTTAAGAAATAAAATCCAAACTGTTAGAGGGAGTGAATGGGATACATGGTCAGTTTCACGTTTACTTGGTGACTTGTCTGCAAAAAAAGTACCTTTGGCCAAAGGGTGTGAAAAACAGGTTTGTGAGGGGTGTACTCTGAAGAAGAGGGTTGCAGAGGCTCCACAATTGCACAGCTGCAGCAGGAGCTGAGATCTCGTTTATGGGTAAAAAGGCTCCAGTTCTCGATGCCCTCCCCGTCACCGACGGCGTCCAGGGCCCTGTGACATGTCCAGGGCAAGAATCAAACAGCGCTCTGTGTGTGTGATGGTGATGGAGTTCACAGGGATGTTGGCGATGCAGGGAAGTAACTCGTCATAAGATGAGAGACTTCTTTTGTCTTCTGACATCTTTTATTTTTCTAATTACAGGCATTCCAAAAGATGGACACAAAGAAGAAAGAAGAACAGCTTAAGCTTCTCAAGGAAAAATATGGAATTAACACAGACCCACCAAAATAAACTGATCTTTTTTGGAAAAGTGTTTTCAAGCGCTGCCATTGAGTTCTTGGCCTAAACGTAGGAATTTTTAACAAAGTGTAATTTTTGCTCTTATAAATTTGATAAGCTGCAATATGAGTCTTTATATCTTCAGATTAGAATTAAATAAATGTAGAACACGGGGACATCTGCTTTAATATTAAATCCCCCAAGGCAACATGCCTTCTCTGTGCTGAGGGTGACCTGGTAAAGGCTGCATTGACCTGTTTCGAGCAGGAGCTTTCAGAAAGAAACCAAGCAGGTTCTGTGTTTGGCTGAACAAAGCAAGCCCAAGCCCATGTTTGTAACAAAGTTGCTTTCACAAACTGTAGAAGATGAACGGCCTTTTAAAAGGATCCAGCTGATAAGGGGACTCCAGACCACGTACCTTGTTCACAGTGATGGTGTCAGCTCTGATCAGCTGCAGCGGAACAACCCAGCTCTCACAGTACAAAAGAAAAAGTGTATGGGGGCTTTGTTGTGTGTCCCAGGTTTGGACTGAGGATTTGGTATGAATTGAAGAACACGTGACCAAAATGAGGCAGTAGATGAAGGTTTTCATTTTGATACCTCTAGTGCGATTGTTTTCTACTTGGCATGGTTAGACTGTAACCCATTTTATGTACATACATTTTTAGGTGTAGCATCTGGTGGAGGAAAAACAAATTTACTCTTTTTTTGGCTCTTTTTTTAGTACTCATGTCCTGTGTATAAAGATGAGTGTGATCGAGAGTGTGCATAACCAGTATCTTTTGGAATTGGGAAAGTCTAACCTCTGCCTGTGTTCTGAACCAGCTGGAAGTTGTGTGAACGTGGGTAGTATCCTGCCTTGGGAGGATTTATTTGCATGGATGTGATGTTCCACTCCCTGACCAGACAGCTTCCAGCCAGTGCAGAACCAGGGCAGATGCAAACATACTTTGCCTGAGATTTGTAATTCAGTTTTGTTTTTCAGTGCATTGTACTGTCATAAAGGAATGTTCCCGTTTTCTGAAATTAGATTTTTGTTGGAATCTGTCACTTGAGGAACCACGCTGTGTCCATTTGGTGAAAAAATAAATGTCTGCATATTTCGCTTTTTTCATCAAGGCTCGCTTCGTGGTGCGCTCCTCCCGCACGTAACCTGTCCTGTTAGAAGGGAGTCATTCATCACCCGAGTGTTTGATGCAGGTAGGAGCCGTGGCACATCTGTCTCCGTGGGTACAGGGATGTCCGTGTGTGTCATGGGTGACAGGAGGGTGCCCAGCTGTGGGAACAATGCCCAGCTCTCACCTGGAGGAGATCCCTGTGCTGTGCACCTCGTCTGGCAGCTGGAAGGGGCTCACATTTACTGGAACCAATATATATTCACAATTGGCTGGAACCAATGACAAACGAAACACTTGTCATTTTGCACTGAATGGTCCTATTTTCTTTGTTCCTTAAACAAGCTATTACAAATTAATAAATCAGATGCTACAAAGGAAAGTTCAGTAATGGCTCGTGGAGAGTGAGCTCTAAGCCAGCTCTGGAGGAAGGCAGCTATGATGGCTCAGGTGTGATTTCAGCTTTGGGTGGGTGCTTGAAGTCCCATCCTGTGCCTGACCTGGGAGCATCCCATTGGAGCAGATCTGCCCTTGCACACAGACATTGAGGATGTGAGCCAGAGCCACTCTTGGTGTGTGATTCCTCCATCCCTGCATCCTTCCCTTAAAACCGATGCTGCTTTTTGCAGCAGGAAGCGTTTCAGGCTGCAGTAACCCTGGCTGAGGTCGGGAACAGGCACTGGGAGACCTGGAGCTGGGAAGCTGGGTTAGGTGAGCAGTCCCTCCATGGCCAGCCTGGCTGGGTTAGGTGAGCAGTCCCTCCGTGGCCAGCCTGGCTGGGTTAGGTGAGCAGTCCCTCTGTGGCCAGCCTGGCTTCCAGGTCCTGCCTATCAGATTAACACAAACCGAGAGTTCTCAGGCAAGAACCAGATTGCATAAAAAATGTTAAAATTAATGAAATCCTTCTGGGGAATTTGCTTCTGTGTGAGCATCCACAGCTTTTCAAGGGTTACAAACTGCTCTGCTCCCAGATATATATCATTTACATATATAACTATCCATATTTATATGTGCCACATATATATGTACACATCCGTGTACCAAACACTTGGATAACTGAAATCATTTACACCAACTGCTGGGCAGTGAGAAGGCTCCTTGCTGTAACGGGAACGGGAGGTGCTTGTTGCCATGCTGGATTTATGGTTCTAATAAATAATGAACACTGATAATAAATACCAGAGTGCCAATAATGGTGCTGCCTGCTGCCAGCCTTGTTTTAAATCATATGCAAATACCACATTGCTTCTGTCAATAGCAGAGAGCATGGTGCTTGCACTGCAGTGTCTGTTTTGATGAGGATTTGATGCTGTTTGAAAAACACATATAAAAAGCAATTCTTTAGGGTAATAAGATTAATAAAAATTCCTTCAATGAATCCTCAAGATCAGCAGCTTTTGATTTCTCTGAGAGCTCAGCTGCCGCCTTTCATTAAATATTCCATTTCATAGTTTTTCTTCCAGTGCCTGTTCAGGGCTTTCAATGTCCCTGCACATGTAAAATGAAATAATAATTTGTACCTGCAAGACAGGAGGAATGGAAATGGAATGCCCGGAGGACTGTTTTGATGAGATCTGTTCAAGATTTTGTTTGAAATGTAATATCAAAGAACAGGGAAATGAGTTCAGCTCATGAATGGCAGAGGGGCAGTAAATAAAGCAGATGTTACCAGCCTCGCACTCTGCATCTGTGCTGGTTTTGTGTGTGCTCACTTCCCGTTTAATTTTTCAGGAAGTAGGGCATGAAATTAAGACTGGAAGGTCATTTTTTTTCCATTGATGCTGTTTAGAAATTAGTAACAAGAGTATATCTGATTACACAGGCAATGACAGTAAATTTTTTCCAATCTATTATATAGGGGTGATAATTATATGTACTGTGTTGATCGATGATACAATTAAATAAATTAACGCATTCGCAGTCGAATAAAGAGCTGAAGATTACATTTCCTTGAAGACTTAATTTCCCTAAGTATCACAAAGCACAATTAGTTTTCCTTTCAGATTTTTTCTTTTTAATGAAATTGGCATGAAAAATGTAATAATCCCTGTTTCCAACCAAGGTCTCCGCAGAGAGGAGGCGATGAGGGAGAGCTTCATCAGCCGCTGTAATAAGGATTTTAGGGAGACGGTAATGGCTGCTTATACTGAGGGCAGAAGGGAAGAGCACAGCAGCAGCTCTGCAGACAGAGGTGATAAGATCAAGTACGATCAGCTCTCAGAGCCCAGCAGGAACGTGGTTTCCCTGGTAAGAAACCTGGAAGGGCAGAGCCATGCCCTGCTTGTTGCCTCACACGCAGCAGAAGCTCCCAAACAGCAAGGCCAAGAGGGGATGGAGGGAGCACAGGGCCATTCCAGGGTCACTCACACAATCCTTGGCATCGCCATTCGCTGTTGAGGCACTCAGGAAAGGGCCCAAACCAGGTGCTGGTCTCTGGTAAGACCCCACCTGCGGTGCTGTGTCCAGCTCTGGGGCTCCCAGCACAGGGAGAACGTGGACCTGTTGGAGCCAGTCCAGAGGTGGGACACCAGGATGATCAGAGAGATGGAGCACCTCTCCCATGAGGAAAGGCTGAGAGAATTGGGATTGTTTAGCCTGGGAAAGAAAAGCTTTGGGGTGACCTAATTGTGGCCTTCTAGTACCTGAAGGGTGCTGACAAGAAAAATGGAGAGAGACTATTTACAAGGACATGGAGTGACAGGACGGGGGGGGGAATGGCTTCAAAGTAGCAGAAGACAGGGTTAGATCATGTATTAGGAAAAAAACTTTACTGTGAGGGTGGTGAGACACTGGAACAGGATGCCCATGGAGGCTGTGGAAGTTCCATCCCAGGAAGTGTTCAAGGCCAGGTTGGATGGGGCTTTGAACAACCTCGTCTAGTGGAAAGCGTCCCCCTGCCCATGGCAGATGGGTTGAAACTAGATGACCTTATAGTTCCTTCCAACCCAAACCATTCTGTGATTCTGTGATACTTTGGATTTTTTCTATTTTGTAATAAGCAACTAACTTAAACTGGACCATTGATAGGAACAGCCTAGACCAATGTGCTGAATCAAACTGTGTTTGACAAGCACAACAGGGCCACCTCTAACCAAGACTTTAGGAGGTGCAATCTGTGACCCAGTGGTGAAAGGAAGGCCAGCAACGGAGGCCGGGGCAGTGGCAAAGGAGGGCGGGACCTTTTCAAATGATTTGGGAAAGCTGGTGGACATCAGATCCTGACAGATCTAATTACCAATTTTTAAACAGGAAATCAGCCTGCCCTAAATAAAAGAACTATTAGAGGAGGTGTAACCCAGCTGCTGCAGTGACCTGAGATTTCCACCAAAAAAAGGGTTCTGAAAATCCCTTCATTTCTTTATGGAAAGCAGAGTGAGAAAAAAAAAATTTACTCCACTCAGTGTATAACAACCTGTACGATATGGATTTATGGGTTTATTAATTAATAAGCTGAAATAAATGCAGCTCTGTGGGTAAAATGAACATCTGGAAAGAGAAGACCATGGACCATGGTCCCTGGCCAGATCACCAGTCTTGCTTCTCTGTGCTCATTCCCTCTCCCATCTCCAGGAGGTGTCACCTGGGGTCACCTCTGTAGCTTTGCTGTCTGAGTGCTGGAGTGTTCTCCTGACACAGGTAAAACAGCACAACTGTTTGAAATGTTCCCATCAAAACATCCTTTAGTAGAAAAATGCAAATAGTTTACAGTCAAGTTAAAGAAAAGTAACATCATGACCCAGTGATGCTCTGGTTTTCTATAGCAAAGAGGAAAAATGAGCCTAATGGAAAATCAGACTCAGACAAGGCAAAATTACAAGAGCTTCCTTGATTGGGTCCTGCTCCCAAATCCAGGTGAGTGACAGCCTACACATCTTCCTGCCTCCAGAGGAGAAACCAGCATTTCATGAACTCATATAAGCGGCAAATGAAATAAATATTGCTGAGTCCCAAGTGCCAGAGGCCCAATGCACAGTAAGTCTGCAGGCTTTGTAAACAGCAGCAGCTGATGCAGCCCAAAAACCCCAGAGCGTTCAGTGGCCGCATCACCCCACAGTTCAGATTTCTTTTGAAAGGTGGATGCACATAATCCTGCTCTCTTCTAGCCTTGCTCAGCTCCAGTAGAAAATATTACAGCAGTTTTACTGTTGTAAAGGCACAGAATTAGACCAGCACTGCATGCCTTTGACAAGCAGCACCTTCCATCTCTTCAGCAGCCAAATTTTGGCCAGAGTTGAGGGGTCATAGAGGCAGGGGAAATGGAGAGTCAGGAAACCTCTCTGCCCCAGCAGCCCTTACTTGCATGTCTCTGGTACCTCTGGTCCCACAGAGATCTTCCACTGGGCCATCTCTAATGGAAGCAGTGCATGGAGCTACATGTATTTCATACAAAAGGAGTAACTAACAAAAAATGGGTTGACGATTGAAGAACTTCTTGTACAGCAAAAAGCATCCTGGTGGCCAGAAGACAAAAGCAGGAAGACAAACTGTAAAGTATCAAGATTTTATTGTTTTACATATATACTTATAATTCTTAAATGAGACAATATTTTTTAAAACAGCAGCAAGCAGAACGTACAAGTTGAGAAAAGTGGCAGCGCAGGTAACTCTGTTTGGCTAATGCCCGTTCATGTACAAGGTGTACATTGGATTTTTTTTCTTTTGAGCACCTTTTGTGGTTTTTATTTTTTCTTGGTTTAAGTGTACAGTAAGGCAGTGGTTTTTTCAATAAGGAATATATATATATATTTATATTTATATATATTTTCAGTCATCACCGTGAGTTCTTCGTACATGCAAATTAAATAAAATGTACAACTCGAAAATGTTACACTGGGAGACGTTTTTCCTCAGAGCAAAGCTTCTAATAAAAGGCAAATACGGACACCACAAAGTTATAAAAGAGAAGGAAGGCAGAGGAAACCAAGCGTCAGGCGCTACTGACAGGACAGCTCGAGCAGGGGAGGTTGGGATTCCAGTGAAGATTCCTCCCGCCGCTGGCCAGGCGGGAAGGAACGGATGGTTATTAACAGATGTCTCCAGCCAACTCCCTCGGGAAGGTTCACTCTAACCTGAGAAGCTCCACGTCAAAGAGGAGGGTGGCATTGGGAGGTATGACCCCAGGGTGGCCTGTGGCTCCGTAGGCCATCTCAGGTGTGCAGGTCAACTTTGCTCTTTGTCCTAAGCTCATCTGGGTTTTGGATGGAGGAGAAAGGAAAAGAGAAGACAAAAAAAAACAGGATTAGGAGGCAAACAAAAGAAAAACACTACTTGGCAGATTTACAGAATCAAGGAGTGTCGGGATCACCAGATTCATAGTATTGTTTCATTTGCAAAAGACCTTTAAGATTACTGAGTCTGGGGCTTGGAAGGAAAAGATCTTTTAGGTCCCTTCCAACCCAAGCCACTCTATGATTCTGAGTCCAAACGGTTTTACTTCAAGCTGAAGCCTCCACAAACAGCCCAGACATGGCCTCCCCACTGCTCTGACCTCTCACAGCTGTTATTTAAACTGCCGGAACCAGCCTGGAAGTGACACGAAGTCTTTTTAACACGGTGTTTGGTCCATCCTGCCTTTACTGGGGCTGGCTGAGTTCCTTCTGCGGAGGGCAGGGTACAAGGAACACCATCAGTGGGCACTAGGAAAAGGCCCTCAGAGCTCTCTGTTCATGAGAGATCAGTGCCCACCACAGCCAGGTTCAGCACTTATTTCCCTAAACTCAGTCCAAGCCCCTGGGCAGGCATCTCACTTAGGCTGCTTATGCAGGCAGAGAGCCCTTGCCCCTGGGATGGGCAGGAATGCTGATTTCCCTCACTCCAGGCTGGCTCTGAAGAGAACTGCTCACTGAGATCTGGAGTTATCTTCTGAGTATTTTGGAACACTTTCAAACTTCTGTTCGTGCACCTTACACTGGTGATGGAATATTTACTGGCCAAGAAACATCCCCTGATTTGAAGCAGTGATTTTAACTCAGACCTCTCTCCCAAGATCGGGCACAGATTATGTGATAGCTCCTGTTGAGAATTGTTTCAGGTTGAATATTTTCAGGTTCTATAAAATATACCAAAGCTAGAGAGTTGATTACTTTGGGTAGAAGAAAAATGTGAATGTGAACTTTCCCACATGCAAGGAGTATTCATGGCATGGGGCTGAGGGGTGTCCAAGCTGATGACCTCCCCTGGTCCCCACAGAGATTTTGCATGGGGCTGGCTGTCCAGTGCTTGGATGTGTCCCTGCAAACCAGGCAGCTGGTAGGTCATGCCTGGGGTTTTAGGGACGAGGCAAACTTGAACTGTCAGAAGCTGAGCAGAGAAGTGCAGACCCTGCTGACACCTGACAGTCATTACACCAAGGTCTGCAAAATCCTCATGCTGTACATAGGGAACTGCCTTGTTCCAAGAGACTCTGTCCATCACACTCCCCAAATCCCTCAAACCCCGGGGTGGAAGGAGACAGCCACGAGCTCGACTCGTGTCAGTGATCCACTAGGAGGAGCAGGAGGGCAGCGTGTGGCCACACGGGTTTCTGGAATGGCTCTCAGCCACTTATTTTCCAAGGGACAGGAGTCAGGGAGTGAGAGCAGTCAAGGAAGGGATGAACTGATTCACCCAGTGCTTGCTGCTGCTGCTGCTTTATCTGTACTGGCTTCCTACCAGAAGCTCTGCAATCCTGAGCTCTCTTACGCCTTTCTGCAAAGTCCAACTCAAATCCTTCAGAGGAAGGTGGTATTTTTCACAGTCTAGGATTCCTCAAACGGACTTCTCTGGCTGGAGAGAAGGGAATGCTTGCACTGCTTTCTCCATAGGGCTGGAAACGCTTGTCTCTTCCACCCCTCTCTGGAAAAGCATGATTGCATCATTCCTCAGTGGATTGTTTCTCATTTTGCATTCTTCCCTTCTCTCTATTAAGCATCAGAAGGTTGTTCCTGTTGAAGTTGTTCCTAGAAGAGTATTTGAGCAGTTGCCTCCTACACTGAGCTCTTGGACCCTGAAATGGGAAGTCAGGAGGAATTTGCACCCTGATCCCATTCACTCGTGCACTTGAGCAGCCTGATCACACTCCTCATGTGTGGGGGACCCTCACGGCACTGCACAAAAAGCAAGACCTGGCAGTGAATTGTATGGTGGGGCTTTTACTGTGCTGGCACTCAAACTGTAATTAATGGAGGGCAGTTTTATTTCTCTCAGCATAGGGGTGGTCAGTGAATGTTTTGTAGCTGTGAGTCTGAAGTCATAAAAATGTAAACAGTGCAGTTTGGTACCTCATTCAATAAGGGTCAGAATCTGTAGCCGGGTCATGGATGTCATCAAAAACAGCAGCTTGGACTTTTATGGAGTAGCTGAGTAGAGGTCACTCCATAAAACGCTGCCACCTCAACATTTTAGAGGCCACTGCTGTCTGTTTGTGGAGCTGCCCACAGGAGAGGGACAGGGCTTATATGGCACCTGGGGAGAGGACTTCACCTCTCCCCTCCCAAATGCATACCACCATGGGGAAAGGCTCACGAGCAGAGGGTAGCTGTGGGTGAGTGGGTGGATGGGTGGATGGATGGATGGATGGATGGATGGATGGATGGACGGACAGACGGAAACTACAGGAAATACCGTGCTCAAATGCACCACACTTTCACCAAACCACTCCATATCCTGCACTGTGATTGCCATTTGGTCTTGTCACCACTGCCCTGGAGATTGCTGAGCTCACACACCCTTCAGCCAGCTCCAGGTTCAGCCAGAACAATTTATTAGTACCTGTGTAACCCCTTCTTCAAATCCTTTAATGACTTCTTGCCTGCCAATCTTGAACCTGAAAGGCTTGTTTCTGTCTCTGGAGGAATCAAACTTCTTTCCATTCTGTAGCATTCCTGCCAAAACAAGACACACAGTTTCAGTCTGAGCTACATCTAAATTTAAGCGCTGGAGGAGAGGGAAGGAGTGAAAAATTAATGTCTTGGTCACATCGGCTGCTCATTTCCATTTTCACTTTGAAGCCTCATCCAAAACGGATAAGGCAGGAGAGGCAACTGCAGTGGTACCCTATTGTTACTTCTGCCTTCCTGTAATTTAGGGTCTAAAATGGAAATACATTATTTTTATTATTCTCAGTGCAGCAGGTTATAACCCATACTGCACCAAACATTGCACAGACACACAGAACAGCTGTAGTTTGCACACTGGAGCTCCCTGCCTAAGTGGACAAAAGCAGACAAGGAACAAGCGGGAGGCAGCAGAAGAGAGAATCCCAAGGCAGGTGCCTGATCCAGGGCTGCCCCTAACAACATGTTACACAAACGGGGCCATCCCACACCATGTGTGTGAAACTTCCACACAGCCTGACAACTGCATGTGTCTCCTCCTCACACAGGCAGAACAGAGGAGACTCTGCATTCACAAACATGAAAACAGCCAAGACATTTATATGGGTGTTCTGCTACCCTGGTTCTTCCCATTTTCATCCAGCCACGGCAGACGGTCACAGAACACGTTACTCCTTCCTTCGGATGGGCACTGTTTCAATCCATGGGTTTTGAACACATGCCCAGATCCATCAGCAAATGGACAAACCTTCACAGGGAACTCCATGATTGGCTGTTCTCCTTCTCTTTTCAAATCGTGAATAATTATGGTAGCTTTCAATTTAGAAGTACCTGGTACTTAAAATGCTTTACTCTGGATATTGCAAGGTTGGGCTGATATTTATATATTAGAATCAATCCTTTCTTTGTACTGCTGTAGTGCCAGTGTTGTGGGCATACACCACGACTCTCCTATGCAAGGGCTTGTACAAAGAGAAGTTCATTAATTTGAGAAAGACTCTGGTTGAAAAGAACATTAATAAGTCCAGCTTTGAAAGAAAATGCTGAGAAAAAACATCTTTAAGATCCATTATCAAAGATACAGTCTTACTAGTTTCTTTCCACTAAAGCAGCCATATTAACAGATCAGCTTGATGCACAAATTTTATTCTTCAGTGAAAACCATCAGTTATTGTCCAGTAACAAAGAGGCATATTTTGCTTGCTTTAAAAGTCTGTACTATGAATCAAAAGTAAATATGAAGAGATGTGCCAGAATGGAAAGCAGAGACTAAAAAGGTAGGATTCATTTTACCAACTTTTAGGCTGCTAAGATGTAGCCAGCTATTTCTGAGCTAATTACTCAAATCAGAGAAAACAGATAATCAAGTCAGAGAAAAATGCACAATCAGGGAGCAATTCATCTAACCAGATATAGGGATGTACATTAGGACATAATTAATCACATCCTAGCAGTGCCTACTTCTGTGCAATGAATAAAGGGAAGTCCAAACAACAGCTCAGACATAGATGTCTCCAAATTCATTGGCAGTTAAATCAGTGGCAGTGGAGTTCTGGACTTGCAGTTATGAGCACACAGTGTTTGATTATTCCAGTGGGGTTCTCTGTCCAGATATTTTACATCAATATTAAAAGCAAATGCCATATAAAGCAAATTAGCCATTAGCCAAGCCCAACGTTTGTCCAGGCTGGTCCTTCAGACACACCTACGTGTGTGCCTACGGCCTTAGAAAGAAAACTGTGGAATAACCTGCCCATAAGGAATGTTTCATAACCATTACCTTTAGTGCCTGACATAATCCTTTAGTTTTTCACAGCAAAATAATGAAGTACTGTATGTGGGCTCTGATGCAAGTACATAGAATCACAGAATCACAGAATCAGTGAGGTTGGACAAGACCCCTGAGATCATCGAGTCCAACCTATGACTCAACGCCACCTTGCCAAACAGAGCATGGCACTGAGTGCCACATCCAGGTGACTCCACCACCTCCCTGGGCAGCTCATTTCAATGTCTAATCACCCCTTCTGTGAAGAAATTCCTCCTAATGTCCAACCTAAACCTCCCCTGGCACAGTTTGAGGCCATTTCCTCTTGTTCTGTCACTTGTTACTTGGGAGCAGAGCCTGACCCCCACCTGGCTGCACCCTCCTGTCAGGGAGTTGTAGATGTCCCCCCTGAGCCTCCTCTTCTCCAGACTAAACACTCCCAGCTCTCTCAGCCACTCCTCAAGAGGATTTACCCTCAGGACCCTTCCCCAGCTCTGTTCCCTTCTCTGGTCTCACCCCAGCCCCTCAATGTCCTTCCTGAATTGAGGGGCCAGAACTGGACATAGAACTCAACGTGTGGCCTCACCAATACAGGGGGAAATTCATGTATTATGCAATGCATCAGCTCAGTGATAGCCACAAACCCCTCCAGGCAGGCTGGGAAGCCACAGCAGCTCCTGCACAAGGTCTTCCAGCTACAGATGAAGATGGATTCATTTGTACTATAGAAATTCAGCAAGTACTGGGGGAGGGCAGGCAGGGAGAAGCAGCTCAGGGGGAACTCTCAGGCATATCATATAATCCTTTTTGAAGTATTTGATCTTAAATTTAAGTGACAGTCCTTCCTCACAGCACTTTTATTTTTAAACACATCATAAAACCTTACGATTCTATGGAATGGAAGGAGACTATTACAGAATCCCAATATTTAATAGTTTTAATATTAAAACTTAGTACCGTCATTACAGCTTGCATGTTCAAAGCAGTATGCAAACATTAATTATTCATCACATTAGCCCAAAGAGGTAAAGAAAATATTTATTATAAAATAGCCTCAATCTGGAAGTTCAGATTCAGATGCAAAGTTCCACAACACTTTAGTATGCATTCATTTCACTTTGTAACTAAATCCTATTAAAACTCTTAGCTTAAAGCTCTGATGGTTTACTAAATGCCCCACATCAAACCAGTGGCAGAATGAGAATTAACTCTTCAGAGATTCTGACAACAGCTCCTGGACAATGTTTCCGATTTAAAATAACATTTCCATCTGCCCATGAGCTCGCTAGTTTGATACACCATTTAAAAACAAATTCATTTCACTAGAAAATGCCCACAGAAGATGTGTTAGGCCTTGTAGAAGAAATCAGGCTTTTCTGTACTTACAGCAACCTCCTGTTTTCAGCAACAGCTGAAAATTCCTGAGGTTATGAATTCATAAATATAACTTCCTCTGTCGTTACCTTACTGCTTCTGGAGGGCAAACCGGGATGCAAAGAGTCAAATGTGTCTGTATTCACCGAAGCTCTGGCAGGAGGGTCAATTTTTATGTGAGTGCCCTTTAAATGCACATCCAGTCTAGAAATGAGTCAGAGACTCCACGTGCCCTGAAGAAGTTCCGATACGGATTTAGACGTGAACTTTAGATCTTTTTTATCTCTGTTTCTGACAGTTAGAGTTGGTTCTGCAGGCTCCTGGGAGCTAAAACAGCACAATGCTGTATTTTCTCTCTTGCTAATGCACCAATTGATTATTTTTTTTTTTGGTGAAAAAATTGATTTAGTTAATATTCTTCAACAAGGACAGATGCCCATCTTCAGCCTGCATCTTTATTTATCTAGCAAGGAGGAAAAAACCCCACAGTCTGGAACTCAGCAACGACACTGTTTTGCAAGTCAGAACAATCAATAAGAGTTTTGACTGAGGAAGGACATCTACATACCTATATGGTTACTTGTTAAAAAACCCTTAGGTTTCTGAAAGGGAACAATCACTGTATTAAAATAATTGTACAAACTGGGTTATCAGAATATGGCATGGATTTGAAAACATTCTGATCTACAAGGCGTCCTAATTGAAAACCAGGTTTTAAAAATTAAGTGGGTGTAGAAAAGGAGACATTTCAGATCATGGGTCCTACTGAGTCACTGATGTTCAGCTCACTGGAGCTGCAGATCAGAGGGTAGATGGATCCTTTGGTTAAGGAACGTGACCACGGATCCATCCAAACTGCCAGGACTGCAATGCCATTTGGGCTAAACTGGCAGTGAAAACACAACTTCAGGTGAGGTTCAGACACAAGTTATTACTTCTTATTAAAACACAGGTGTGTCTGCAGCTGTGTCTGCACTACTTTTAACCCTGCACTACTTTAGCTAAGATCCCATCACTGAAGTCTGTTTCCTAAGGGGAGAGGTCTAATGAAATGACACTGTCTGCACTTGCCTAATAACTTCTGAGTCTTTGAGCCAATTTCAACCCCATTTGGCAGAGGAATAGGGATCATACCAACATTAAGATCCTATGCATGTAATGAAAAAAATCTGCGTAGAAAGACGAGCCTGTAAGAACTTCTACCGAGAGCAAGGCTCAATCTTTGTTATCAGAGAAACTACTGTTGAGGAGAGGTCAGGAATGGAAAGGCTGGACCACAGAGTAAGTTTCTTTTTGCTTCCTTTTCTTCCTTCATCTGAGAATGATTCAGGTGGGAATATAGGCAATCACATAGAACAAATCCACAGAGCCAGCCCAGCTATTAGACACCTAATACACCTACTGTCCCAACAAAACCCTGCCCCAAATCATGGCCAAATTATTATCCATACAAAAGATGGATGGAGAGAGAACACTGAAGGCCATCCACGGATAGTCTGTCAGGCTTCTGCCTGAACCTGGAAAATTCACGTGTCAATTCCACTGCTAATGTCATCCAATTCAAAGGTAGAAACTGTGTCTGAACCTGTCATCGAGGCTACTCCTATGGTTAATGGAGAAAGAGAGGTATCTCCAAGAATGATTCAGCCCACCTAGATTTAGATGTTAGGGCTGAAATAACCACATGGAACTGTTTATCATTCTCAGTCAAACTACCTTATAAAAGTTAAACCAAGTGCTAGGCTGCCAGGTTTTTATAGGGCCCTAGTGAGGCAGTATTAACTCAGCCATCCATCCCTAAATGAAGTAGGCAAAATTGCATCCCAGGCTTCACTGACTTCAGTGTTTACTAAATTATTTGTCTCTGCAGTGTTGACAAATTCTGGGAATCAGAAGACAAGATCCTAATCCAGGACAAATCCCTTGATTTCACTAGTTGCTCTCTTTTTATCCTGTGTAAGGGGATTCACTTATCTCACAAGTATTGACGGGATAAACTGAATTAAATAGGTGACTTTCAAAAAGCAGCATCATTCATCTACAAAGTATTCCATTCCCTTATTTTTTCAAACAGTAGTTACCCATGGAACATAAAAGCAATACATGTGCTTGAAGACAGCTACTTCCTGAACACTTTTTGGCAGCAGAAAGAGGGGCAGATCTTCAGAAGGTGTTTCTAGGACACTATCCTGTTTCATTTCATGTAGAGGCTCTTCAAGACAGGGGCTGTATTCTGATGCTCCTCAATACCATCACCTTTCCAATTATGCCCTGTGATAAATCCGTGCTCTTAGGAACATGTCATTGGGTTTGGTTCCTAGGACTTTCCAAGGAGTTAATGTTGCTGGGGGTTAAGAATTTTTCATCTCAAGTGTTTCTTTTTTTTCCTCATGAATTATATTGTTTCTATGTCAAGATATATCCATATTCTGTCAGGAGAATATCGCAAAGGCCAGAAAGTCTGATCTTCCCCCCATTTACAACATGCAACTATTACTAATATCCACTTTTAGGGTGGAAAATATATTATCAGGAAGGTTCTAGTAACTGCACAAAGTCCTTGTGTCAACATTGATGCAATGTTGAGAGGAAGGCACAGTTCAGCACAATTGCATAGGAGTGGTGGGAGAAACACATCCATAAAGTCACAAATCACATCCCAGGCTGATTCACACCAACAGAGCTCCACTGTGGTGTTACTTGCATTTTACATTAAAACAGATCAGTTCTCTTCAGGATTCAGTTCTGACACACTGTGGCAAAGCACTCCCCGCATTCAGTGGTGTTCCCACCTTAGCTTGTGGCTGATTCTCAAGCTAACACACCTGTTTTCCCATCAGGAACAAAACCAGTTACCCTGTGTCTTGGTGTTAAACACAGAGATCTGGGCAACAGTTTTCTAGGCAAATACAGTCGGTGCCTCGTGTTTCTGCTTCCCAGTTACCTAACTCAGCTCTCCAACTCATTCCATCAGAATCCAGATGTGTGTCAGGCAGACATCTCGCACTTCTTCCATCTTAATTTCATTATTATCTCAAAATACAATTCACCGTTTTACACATTTTTGTCGTAACAACATCTCCCTGTAACCTGTAGTTTTACCTGGCCACGAGCCTCCTCCTGCCACAGCGCAGTGAGTAGCACTCACCTCTGATTTCCTTCATTTGACTTCCAAAGCAAACTCTTCTGGACAAATTGTCGTCTCATCAATTTTACTGATGGCCATTGTAAAGGAAACAAAGAGTGTTCAATGTGAGCTGGAAGATGCTTTCATTCTCTACTAAGTTGGAACAGGGGGCATCTTACTGCGTCCTGTCTGGGGACTTTTAGGCGACTGAACCGAGAAGGGAAGCCTGGCTTTTCATGGGAAAGGCTCAACAACAGACGTTTGGTACCACTGCAAACATTCAGTTTTATCCTGCTAACATTTCCTCTGCCTAATATAAACAAAGTCTTATGTGGAGAAAAGGATTTACTGTCTTAGACTGCATTTTCCTGACAGTCTGCAGCCACTTAAGAAAAAATTAATAATATTTTAAGGGAATTTTCAGTCTAGAGGGATATTAGTTGAAGAAAAGTGGGGAAGGGGAGATGCACAACTCTGCAGCATATCAGCTCTTTACCACAATTATTTTGTTTTGTCTAGAAAGGCAAGAGCAAGGACTTGATGTGCCATTTGTTGCCATGACAAACAGACTCAAAGTGAAGAAGTGGGGAAATGGATGGCAGTGGTGGGCACTTTCCAGTTCCTGCAACCGCAGCGCACTTCAGCAACGCTTCATCTTTTGAACACAGGCAGCCTTGCTGCTTCATTTTCTTCGTGTATTAGATACTCATATATCTTTAATGTGGAGTAAGAGCAGCACAATCAATTATTTATTACGCAGCTGACAGCATGCAATGAAGACACAACAGACAACTCTTCAATAATGCATCACCAAGGGCTATGAATCACTGTTGCGTACAACCACAAGACAATATGAAAGAACCTTGCACTTAGCTCGACTTCACAGCCAGGAAAATTACCTGCAATTGTCTAGTTCACTCTGCTGAAAGGCATTATTCTGTCCTAGCGGCTTTAGGGATTTGCATACTTTTAAGAGAAGGAAAAGGAGATTTACCTTCAAGGGAGATATGAGGCTCACTAAGCATATTCTACATAAGTTGTAAAGAGACCAAAACAATTCCTCTGGTATCCCGTCACCTTAAAACAGTCATTGTATTTTAGAGTTTGATTCTGTTACTGTTACAAAGTTCAGCTGTAAAATATACATGTACTGCAGCATAAGGCAAATTTCATTTGAATAAGCATGGCAGAATCAGGTCAGTGTGGGCATGCTAATGAGGGGGACTTAGAGAGATGTCTAAAGCAGCATTTTAGAGAGAATATATTAATACAGAAATACTTTGCATCTCTTGCGTCTCTATCCCTAAACACCACGTCCTGTAACACTGGGTCTGCAGGGACAGGGAATGTTCCTCACTGGTCTGGGTCTTTCTGTCCCTGCCCCCTGCTAGCAGCCCCAAAGCACAAAGAACAGTTCAAGCACGGCTGTAATACAAAGAAGAGGGTCTGCAGGACTTCCCACACAAACACAAGCTGCAGAGCTTGCCCAAAGATTTCTGAGCACCCAGTGTACCACGAGAACAGGACAATACAATCATCTCTTTTTTTTTTTAAATCGTGGTTTCATTGTCAGTCTCATCCTAGGCCACATGTATTCCCTTGCCTCCTCCCTTTTTGTTTCATGGTTGCCTGTGTTCTGGGAGTATGGATCTGACATTTTAGCCTGTGGCACACACACAACTGTGCAGGTGACCTCCCACTGGGAAGTTACACACTTCCACAGCAGGTTAAACCTCACTGAAATAGGTGTGACTGTGACAGCCACTGTCTATCAGGGTACGGCACAAGAAGGGCCCAAGGTGGGACTCCAGAGCTTCTCAACACAGATCTGGGCGCAGGGAGCATGGAAAAACACCAGAAAAGCATCTTCAGAGGTTTCTTGTGAAAGCTCTGAGCATGGCTCTGAGATCATATTGAGAGGGGACTTGGGGTAAAAGGACCAGGTTCTTAATTCCTCCTCTGCTCAGGGAAGAAACTGCCATAAGAAACACCTTCCCAGCCCAGCATGACAATACTCATCAGCAGTCAGGTGTGCTTTAATGACAAGCTCCTCTCAGATTGGGCATTCTTTGGTTTTCACCTGTCTAGACTTGTAGTATGTTTCCGTCTAAATAAATTTGCACCAAAAATCTTAATTTAAGTGCAACACTTCTGATTCCCTTGGCTTAAGCTAGCAACAGCCTAGTGATAGATCTCACCCATCTCTAGTAGGGCACTGAATTAAGAGGCTATGCAGAGAATCATAGAATGCTTTGGGTTGGAAGGAACATTAAAGTAATCATCTCATTCCAACTCCCTGCCACAGAGATTCCATTAGATCAGGTTGCTCTGGGCCCCATCCAGCTTGGTCTTAAACATTTCCAGAGATAAGGGAATCCCCAGCTTCCCTGGCCATACCCAAAGACAGTAAATTTGAGCACGAAAAAGTATATTATTTATGTGTTACCACTTAACACCAAGATGTTAAAATGGTATGTTAGCTTTTAGGGCATTTGGAACTGAAAAATAACATTTGTCCCCACATCCCTGGTAAATGAATGCTCTTACTTTCCCATAGGTTTACCTGGTTCTTTATCACATCCAACTTTCTGAATGCTCAGCATGGCTACAGCTCCTTCACAGAGGAGTGTTTTACTGAGACTCATCTTGACAAACACAGCAATCATCTAACATCGTGCAAAGGACTTAGCAGCTACTCTGCTCTTAAGTAAGATGGAGAAAAGGAAAAACATTCTCGGAAAAAGAGAGAAACACGCAGGACACAACCAGAGACGTAAACAGTTTATAAAAATGGGTGTTTACTGAGCCGTGTGAGAAGGCACAGTCAATATGCCAAGATTACATATATTCTAAGTCAGTCAGAGGCAGACGCTGTTGTTCCACCATGATCTCATATGTACATAAAACATACATAATGCAGAAGTCCCATGCTTTTCATCCAGGGTGTCCAACTTCTTGATCTAGACTGGTCAGACATCCCTGTAATATGTCTTATTTTAGAGATGTGGTATAACCTTCCTGGCTGGCATTATGCAATAGCCCCTCCCTTCGCAAGTGTTTGGAGAATTCCTGGGGAGTCATCTCCTCCTGCCTGCGATTCCATGCAGAAAAATGAGACATTACTTCACTGACACCAATTTGAGGCCACCATGGGGCCTCACTCCAGCATAACACCCAGTTTCCAGGGTGATCAGGTGAAACACACTGCTGGTTCACTCAAGGGATGAGTCCCTTGCTGGGACGGAAAAGGCATCTCGATGCTGTGCTCTCTCCATTGACACAGACAGACTGTGGACTTCTAGGTAGCTAAAGACAGCCAAGCTTAAATCCACCTAAAATTATTTGATGACAGTCAAGATCAGTGAAAAAAATGCAGCCTAAAACCAAGGTGGTTTTGATTTGTCCACCAAATGCCTTCCAGTGGATTATGTTGCCTGAGGTTCTCTAGACTCGGTGACCACCGATCTACCCAGACACTTACAGCGTACCAATACACACAGCAACCCTGCTGCACAAATCACAGAAGATAAGAGCCCCTTCTAGTCTTTGAATGAACTCTGAGAAGGGTTCATTAACAAGTTCTGTATTGGGAAACCCTCACTGTTTTGTCAGAAGTTCAGCCTACCTTTAACATCAGATAAACCCAGCACTTTCCTGAGCAGAAGCTTTGGTCATTTGCTGCAGCACTCCAGTGGAGGAATGTCTTATTCTACTTTTCTAGACCATCATTTTAAAAGGTATATGAGATACACTCATCAAAGGGACGAATCTTTCCATGGATGTATAGTTTGCTCTTTGCACCTACTAGGAATGCAACTGCTTTCACAAAAAAAAAGAGTATTTTTGCAGTATTGTTTTCAATGTAAACAGTGTTTTATGCGCTCCAAGGCAGACCCTGTCAGTCTCATAAATATCATTCTGTCTGTAAACTTTGAGTTTGTTCTGAAATAATATTACTATGAGATTAATTTTTTTTGCCACATTTGTTTCCTATTTTTGTTCATCATTCTTGATGTTGCAGATTCTCTTTGGTGTGAACTGGCACAGCTCCCCTGATACTAATGAAAGTACAAAAATATATGTAGCAGTTTGAGACCTGGATCTCAGTAATTTAAATCTATGTTGAATCATGCACTCGGGACTATTCTCCAGGGCAGAATCCTGCAAGAATATGGAATAGTGTAGATTTGTGATCAGAGCAAAAAGCTGGATGTCAAAAAGAATAGGTTGTGTCACCAGATGGCTGTGTAAGTATAACTCACCTTCATTTTATTCCCTGTGAAACAAGCATTGTAGTTTCACCAAGGTCAGCCAGTCAATAGCATATCCAGCAATAATATTATTAACTAATATACTTTGCCTTCGATATCCTGAAAGGCTTCATTCAGTAAGCCTTTAAAGTATCTTCTGAGCCACAGCAGAAAGGAGCTATTAACAGCGCAGTTACTTCTTATAAATAGGTCTTTTCCATCTCTAAGTTTTGATCTCAGTGATCTTATAAAGGAACTATGGAAAAAGTGGCAGCTGTTATCTTGACAGATGGGTCTCAGGCATTGCTCTGCTGGACAACAGAGTCGTCTCTCTGAAGAACAATGGGAATTTCCAAGTGCCTGCATCTATTTCCATCTCCTTAATAAGCCACTCATGCTTATTATGAAGAAGCAAGAATGCAAAATAAACATTTTAGGGGACACATCTCAGAGACAGGGGTAAGAAGAGGGGTATCACCTATTAAGGACTTTACCCTCGTGTTTTACTGAAGTGAGAGACAGAAAAAGAATCAGAAGTTTCTTACAGAGGCAATAGGGACAAAGAGGCACTTCCAGAAGGTGAGATACAGAAAGCACGTGCACCAAGTGAAGTGCAGCCGACAGCCAGGTAGCAGGACACGGTAAGTACAAGGATGAAGCTCAATTTTAATCCCTTTCTAAAATTTAGCATCATCATCCATTTTGGATGTAGAGCTCTGAATCCAGTTTTAAGCACAGAAACAAGGCTGAGAAAGTTCATCCTTTTTCAGGGGTGGTGGGGAGAGATGGTACTGCCACCCACCTTTCCTATCACAAACACTTGTCAAGGCACTAAGAGTTCACCTCCACCTTAACCCTGAATTTAAACTCATGTTCTTCACCTTTTCTGATAGTATTCTCGTCATCAGACAACCAAACACCCAGTGGGATCACCCCCTACGCTCCCTCCTTGAATAGGTATGGTAGCTGGAAATGGAGAACAATGGAGTTAGGAGAAAACTAAACAAGTAGCAATTACGGAGGTCAGTGGCATGAGCAGAGATCTGGATCCCAGTTCAAAGACTCATGGAACCATAGAATGGTTTGTGTTGGAAGGGGCTTTAGATAGATCATCTCATTCCAATCCCTCTGCTATGGGCACCTCTCACTAGCCCAGGATGCTCCAAGCCCCATCCAACCTGGCTTGGAACACTTCCAGGGATGGGGGCACCACAACCTCTCTGGGCAACCAATCCTTGCTCCCAAGACTTTTTAGATCAGCAGCGCCTGATGTGCAGGGTTTATCCCTACACTGTCCTCACTGCCTTTAGCAGGAGTTTGAGGATGGAATGCACAGACCACAACATTTTCCCAAAAGCAAAAGTATTTTCACACTCAGGACTGCTGCAAACAAAAGGCACTGTAAATTAAGTCAGTTTAGATACTACAAATAGAAATAGTAGTCAGTCCATAGACACAAACAACAGAGATAAACTTCGCCAAAAATACCTCAACAGCACAACAGAGTGGAGAGCAACACAAGTTGAGTGTGGACAAAACAGCAAAGCACTACATAAACAAATGTATTACTACACCAACAATGAAAAGCCTGAAGATTTCAGACTCTACAGTGAAATCTGTAATATTATAATCTGTAAAAGCAAAGACCGAGATCGGGCATCCACTGCATAACTCACAGGGATTGCTGTAGACCAGACTGTGCTCTATCCCAGGTCACACTCTCTTTTATAATCCCAGCATGTGTAACTGAAAAAGTAGCATCTATTGAGCAACTTACTATGTGAAGTCAATAAAAATCTGTTTCTAGCAATCAAATGGCAAAAACATTCAAACCACAGTATCAAACGGTGTTTTTCTGTGGAAATAATAATCAATGTCCTGTTCAATTCAAAACTTCAGAGAAAATAAAGTTCAGGGTTGAATGGAATGAAACATTTTGCTTTAGAAAATAATAAAAAGAAAAGGCTTATGTTCATCTGAAATTCATTCTAGTGAGACTCTATTGCTTGGTTTTCCGATCACTGGTATTTAAATCTATTTAAAATTCAGCTTTGATGAGGTCCAAGGAGTTCTTGAGCACCATCACCTTTCCAGTTACATAACACCAAATATTGTTTAGCTACATCCAAAGTAAAAGACACCAGAGTTATTAAGGAAAAGAGAAAAAGTTTAAATTCATAAGAAGCTTGCTGAAGTGGAGGCACATCAGATAAAATTCAAGTATCCAGACAGCCAAACCAGACAAAAGAAAGGCAGAACTGACCTAAAATTTGGATCAAAGAAGCTGAGATTTATGTGAGAGGGATACAGTTATCTAGCCTAAAATAATCATTCACCCAGACACTTGAGAATTCTACATTGCTTTTAAAAATAATTGAACAGACCTGACCAGGTCACATGGCTCACTCTGTAATCCATAAGATCTAACGTTATGGAACATGTAAACAATTCATTTAAGTCCCTGCTTCCATCTTCCCATTTTGCACAGCAAAAAAAGAGACTTGTGGCAGTTAATTTCTGTCCGTTTTGGGAACCATTTTAATGCTTACACACGGATCTGCTGATTTACTGGCTGCCTGCACAGGGAGTTTCAGTGATCCTGCTCACAAGGGCAGCAATCACCCAGGATACTGGGTCTTTGGAAATCATTCATCAGACTTTTAAGTATTCTGGCTGTTTGTGTCATAAAACACTTGCCAAGAAAAAAGGAAATAAAATGGAAAATTACAGCTATTATAATATTTACTGTATCAAAAGTCTAAGACAGCCATAACAATTCTGGTAATTCAGTTCTTGATCTATGCATATTTCTGTAATTTTTGTGTGCTTTGCCTTTCTCAGTCACAACATCATCTGCCTTGCCTGTGCACTGTGTGCCCTAGTGTTTGCCTTCTAGCAGGAGGATTAAATACTGCCTTCTGTCCTCGTGGATCCTCACTTTTATACTTGCTGTTCACAGCCTTCTTGGAGAGGTGACCACACATTTCAAAGCCCAGTAGGGTTGCTATATAGCAGCCAACTCTCCAAGAAAAAAACACAACCTGAATATCAAGTTTTGCACAGCTTACAAATGACCCAGCAAGCCCTTCTGTGATCTGCCCTTAGTACTAAGGTGCCTTCCACAACACAAACAGCCTTTCCTGCAAAAATCTGAGCACCCATCTCTGGCGATTATGACACCAGACTCCTAGACAGCAAATCTCAAATTAACATTTTGCTAAACAGTTTCAGAAATACATCTTCCATCATTGTTTCCCAAGGGTTTAAAAGAAAGTAGCATGATTAAAAAAAAAAAAAAAA
>VZTA01004746.1:122715-150459 GCA_013398855.1 Mohoua ochrocephala
GCATTTGGATTGCAACACTGCATTAAGCAGAGAAGTCATTTTCGGAGCAAATATAACAGCCTGCTTCTGTTCAGTTGTAATATTTTTCTACCTCCGTTACACCAAATTATGTGTTTAATACAGGCACCGTGCACCCTGCAAGCAGCCAGAACTCCAGCAGTGTTTAGTTGCATCTCTTTTCCCAAACTCCTTTGTAGGACCATGAAACCGAAATATTGGTGCATTGCAGATTGTCATTTTTAGCTGCTGCAATACCCTGTCTTGTTTTGGTCCCTACTGCCAGATGACATCATCTTGTAGCAACTTTTTCAGTGGAACAGCCAATGCTGCTTTTCCCAGGATATTGTTGACTAGAAATCCAACAATAGCATATTTTCTTTTTTTTTTTTTTTTAAGTCTTCCTGCTGCAAATAAGACTGGAAGGATGGGAAGGAAGAGGAAATTACAGGATCCTATCATCAAGGAAGATCACAGGGGGCCCTGTGATCTTGTGCAGGGATGCACTTACTGTTGTAGTGCAGCCTGAAGGTGGATCATATCTACACCCAACATACACACGAGCAATATCAATTCTTCAGAGCTGGTGCATGTGTGGATATGTACAATTCTATTTTCTCACAGCAGCTTGAGCTTTGTGTCATGTTCTCTACCTAGTAATCTAATAATGCCTAGAGGTGAAGCCCTAGCAGTGAAAAAAAACCCCACCAAACCACAAAACACAGAAAGGTCTCGTTTGTCATGCTGCAAAGATGATTTCTGCTACAAATGCTTCACAGGCTGAGAGCATGACATCTGGCTGTCATGTAACATGGAGTTATATGACAAAATATATTTGTCTTGACCTCCACATCAAGTTTGAATTTTAGAGATGCACTGTGCCTGTTCAAATCAAATAGCAAATTTCCTCTGGGTGAGCTCCAAGACGTGTGTTGACTCTTGGTATTGCTTAATAAAAAGGGGAGGAAGATCTAAACTAGAGATTTTTGTATTTTCTCTTTCAAATGGTCTAATGCTGTGCACAGCCTTTAAAAGGATACGGAGTTTCACACATGGCATGAAGCTGACAGTGAGCATTTCTATCTATGGCACAATTACGTTTTTACTCTAAGGCAGACAGACTCCATCCCAGTGACTGGGAGAACATGTTATCTGATCCCTAATTGGTTTAACAGTCCATAGAACCTTTTTAAGCTGGTGCCCAGATATGATCTTTATTTCTGTCTTTGTGGTGACAGTGCTACTCGACTGAGTGCCTTGGGCCACGTTTCCATTTGGTTGCTTACATCTCAATCATTTCGGCTCAGCAGAGAACACAAATCAGTGTCACCTGTATTTTTAAGGTTACAGGAACGTGTAACTCTTGTTCTGATCTTGTTCAGAGCAGCTTCACATCCTGTAGACTCTGCTAAAGTGTTACAGAATGCAAAGCAGGGGCTCTGCTTTTTTATCTGCTTCAGAAGCCTTTGTGGAGATTAGGAAGTGTTGCTCTGCTCTCTCCCACCTTGCTATCTGGACACAGAAGTTCTATGCCACCTTGCTATCTGGACACAAAAGGTCAGGTTTTAAGCTGGAGTAAATCAATTGAACCTCAGAAAGGTCAACAGAGCAATGTGAGCTCGTACTGGCTGAGGAGAAATTCTCACCAAGCCATTCCAGAGATATGAGACTTGGGATACAGGGTTTTCCCATCATACACTCTCCTATAGCTATTTTCTATCCTCCTACACAGTTTCCCTAGCTCTCTAAATAGTCTATTCAATTTCTTGCTATATTTTTTTTTCTCACTCACTGTATTTAAAGACAATTTGCCTTCCTGGAAGCCAGAAAATAAACACATTCTAAACCTTGCACCACAAAGATTTTCTGATATGGAATTACTCTGCTAGACCCAGGATTAACAAACCCGGGTGAGATTACAAAAGATACAGTGAGAATATCTGCCCACAACTTATTCTTAACAGTAAGAAACATTTTCTTCATTTGTCCTTGTACCAAAAGTCTACTGAGAAGGTAGGAAGGAGAAATGATAGAGCTTCTCTCAGTGTCCTTGCACATACACTTTGAAAGGACCACAATACAAGAGAGATCTTTGTGATTAAATTTGTGTGAAGAAAAAAAAGATGTGTATGAGACAAAAATAGTTAGGTTTCGACACGTTTTACTGCAACAGCAGAACATGACATAAAAATTAGTGTGTTGGCTGAGCACGGAATAAAATGAACATGTTTCATTACCTTAAGATAATAACTGTATTTTTTTTTTAACACAAATTCAAGGAAAATTGAGCCAGGTTTATTTTGGCTGGGTTTGCTGCATTGGTGTGACTGCTAACTATAGGTAAATCAAACCAGAGCTCCCTACTCAAGTTTGACCCTATATTAATAGAAGCATGCATGACCCCGAGACACTCCTACATTAGTTAGTCTGAGTCAGGGCAGACTCCCTGACTCATCCAAATTGCATTTCTCATTTTGGGTAACAGTGGCATGGATGTCACAGGAGGGGCAGTAAGCGATACTTGTATTAACACCTTCATTTTTGGAAATTCGGTGTGCCTGCTACAGGCAGCTTGAGGAAGGAAGGCAAAAAAATAAATAAATCAAACTCCGGCTCGTTTAGAGGGACAGCCATCCTTCCCTGTGGGTGGGGAAAGTGCCAAGGAACAAATTAGACAGTGTGTACGAAAGGAACAAAACCCCTCAATCCTGCTGTTTACTTGTGCCATTAAATGTGTACGCCTTGGGGGAATGCCAACCTGCCCCCAGGAAAATCCGGCCCATCTCGAAGAGAGTCATCATTTACCACTGAAAAAAAAGAAAGAGCAGGGGTAGTGAGAGGTTAAGGCGATCGGGTTTAACTTTCGCTGGCCCGAAGCCAAATATGCAAGCAAAGGCTTAAGAGAACTTTCTACCGATGTCTCTGTGCCAACAATAGATGTGGACAGGACAAATATTTACAGACTGAAAGTGGAGGGAGACTAAATGGGGGGAGCCAGACTCTGCCTGAAGTGCTTATTATACCGCTCAGGGGCCGAGGTGAGTGCAGGCCACAGACAGGACGGGCTGACTCAACCCACAGGATGGCTTTTCACACGTCCTGTGCCATGCCCGCCTCCCTTTCCCCGGGGGGTATTAACAGCAGTGCAGTCATGCTATACATTCTAATGTATAGTATACATTAATAACCACCTCGCTCTGAAGTGAGCCCAGGCAAGGCTGCCTGTGGGCTAAAACATGTTCAAAACAAACAAAATGGTCCTGGAGACCCGGTGGAGGCGTTGACTCTTCGTGCTCCGTGCCCTGAACACTCTCTTTCTCTTTATCCATCTCTCTGAGGTCACCTCACTCCATAAGCGTCTCTCCTCAACACCCAAACGTGTTGTAACATTACAGGAAAATGAGTTATTAAATGGGTAATTTGGCTGAGAGATGCCTCTCGCTTTATTTGCCTTTGAAAACATAAAGTAAATATAGTACTAACACCTGTGTATCTGACTGTCTCCCTTCCTCCTCTGTTCTTTGTTGTTCATCTTCCTCAGCTGTCTGAGAATGAGAGTTTCTCTTAATCCATTTTTTTGCACAGTTAAGCACAATGGAGCTCTTGAATGATACTACAATACAAACATAATCAAATTCTCCTTTCTCTGTTCCAGGAAACAACAACAGTGCTATAAAAGGAAATAAAACTCTGTAGTAGTGGGGAGGACATTTGAGAGCAGAACCTTGTCCAAAAGCATCTGCACTGAAAGCAACCAAAGAACCACTAAAATGGTTGTTTAGTTGTGATAACTGGCTAGCTCATTCCTTATTTTTCCAGGGCTAAATGTGTCACTCACTCTGGAAAGCAGTTTATCGCTGTGGATAAATCCAATCTGTAGATCTCCCCAACTTTGCCTTCCTGAATATTTCTGTCTGAAGCCCAAGAACTGCCACTGGCTGATCACTGCAGGCTAGATCTTTAGCAAGAAGAACTGTGAAATAAATAGCCACATCCTGAAGCATCTGATTACAGGACTATCTATAACTGCATCATTTTCAACCATTTCAAAAGCAATTATTCCTACACACCCATGTTTACTGGAATAACTGGAAGCACAGTCAGAGATGCATGGAAAAACACAGAAATTGTCTGAAAAAGCAGTTACGTAATACAGGAGTAAACAGAACTCTTCAGATGGATGTTAAATAATGAACTATCTTCTGTTTCTCAGTCACTTTGAGCTTTAATGCCTCAATGTCCTGATGTCCAAGGCACGCCCAGGTGTACAAATGAATAATTTTCTATTTACCTTTTCTCCTAGGAAAATAAAATCAATAATGTAACTCCACAAACGGCACAAACTGCAGCAACATGCAGCCTTCAAGAAGGAGATGAACATTCTTCCTACGTAGCCATAAAGAGACCCATAAAGCAAACCCAACCCTGTGTCCTCACAGATAAAACATTGTTTACCTGCTGTGACTCTCATATGGCATTGCAGAGTACCGGGAGGGTGTTCCTTGCAACTACTCTACCATGCCCATAAAATTCCTTGCTTTTTCTCCCTCTGGCCTGTACACGCCACAAATTAAGACAAGCATGTCCTGACCATCTGCAGGAGCTAAATCATGCATTGGACATTCTTGTCATCAGGTTCTCAGTCTGCCCAGAGTAAGATTAAATAGAAGATGGGATAAACTGCCCCGTGAGGCCAGTAGCAAGCTCTGGGATTGGCTCCAGAGCCATGCTGAGACTTGCGAGTCGAGCGAACGCTCTGATGAGCAGCCTGGATGCTGCTCCATGAGCACTTTGCGTGGTGCCGCCAGGAAGCAGCTCCCCAACGCTGCATGTGTGTGTGGTATTGCTACTGCCAAGACAAATGTAATCATTCTCAGTCTAATCCTACAACCTTTCATTCTTTTCTTCTGTTTTGAGCTCTGTTTCTGTTCTCCAGTCAGAAATCTCTAAGCAGGCGCTGACCTGTCTGATCCCGGCTGGGGTCTGAGCCAACATGGATTAGCACCAGTGGAGAGCTACAAAATCATGGCTGGGGCATGTCGAGGTCATGGATGCTTCCTCAGCTGAAATTGCTCTCTCTCTCCTTCATAGCCATGTATCTTTGACCTAACTTTGCAGCCTAGAGAGCTGTCTATGCTCTGAGACTTCGGGTATTTCCACATTGCATGCCGGGGTCACCCCGAGGCTGCCCTCTGGATCAGACTTACTCTATATTCAGACAGTGAAATACAAGTGCAACCCCGGGCACAGCCCAAGGGACTCTGTCTAAGCCTGTCTGGCAGTTCAGTGCTCTGCCAGGCCCCGGGCACACGGCAGAGGCAGTCTGCAGTGTGCCTCGAAGCAAGCCTGTGATCAGGAGCAGTGGCTCACACACCTTCCTGCTCCCAGCCCTTGTCAGCTGCAATGTAGACACAGCCCGGGGTGCTGGAGAACGAGAACGTGCTTGCCTCCAACCCAGCGGAGCATCCCGAGCCAGAGGCTGAACGCGCCGCGTCTCCTACATCTGTGAATCACACACATGTACAGAAGGCAGTCAACATCTTTATTAAATAAACTAATAAGTACTTAAAATTGCAAGCCAAATGGGACTAATCTCCATTTAATGTGGCCAGACCTGTCTCCATGATTCATAACATCAAAAAGTCTGGTAAAAGCTGAGAAACACACGGTGCCTGCTGCAGAGCCACTCACACAATCTCCTTTAAACTGAAAATGTACACAATATGCAGTAGGTAGTGACCAGATTAAAAATGTCACACCTACCAGGATAACAGAATGTAGTATCTGGTCTCATACGCACTTGCTATAATATAAAAATGTTGGTTCAAGATACAAAATTCTCCCAATACCTCTGCAATGCTCCCATCAACACACCCATGTCAGAAACAACACTATGACAAGTGGCACAGGTTTCATAATCACAGAATCATTTAAGATGGAAAAGACTTCTAGGATCATTGACTCCAACCATTAACTTAACACTGCTGAGCATTTTTTGCATGTAAACACAGCATAAAGAGCAGATATTTCAAGATAATTAGGTGTCTAAAGATGCAGTAGGTCATACTGTGGGCATTTCAAATGCACCTGGGCATCAAACTCCTTTGATTTCAATAAAATTATTTTTAAAACCTTTCACCTCTAAATATTTTCTTACGTTTTCCCCAGACATGAAGTGTAACTATCACAAAGTTACAATAATTACCATCACTTCAAAGCCCACACATTTCTTTTAAAAGTTTAACTTCTTAAGCTGTTCAAAAACATCTATGACATTTAAGACTTTAAAAAACCCCAACTCTTAAAAGTGAGGAAATAGACAAGTCAGAACATTGCAAAGTTCATCAAGTCCACACAGTAAAAAACATGTATTTTTATTATCCAGTATGAAGAGCTCACACTGCATCACAGCAGGCAGCCATAATTCTGATACCGAAATTTCGTATCGTTCCTCTCAGCTTTGGTGTGCAGCTACTGGGTAGTGGAAGATATCAGTTGATGTGTGTGTTAATGAGACATTTATCATTATTCATGCTTGTATTTTGATGGAGTATTCATAAATACCAATTCTGAGTCAGCTTTGACCTGGCAATCCCCATGGAACGGACTGACATCCTACTTGGCTGAACTTGCTCACAAGGCATAGCCGTCATTTTAAACCCGAATGTATTTCTGCCCTTGTCAACCTGCTATCTCATTATCTCACTATTCACTCACAAAAGAAATGATGAATCATGAACACTGGGGTACAGGGAACCAAATACACTCAATAAAATTAACCTCATTATGTCAGTTGTGAGCAGAATGATGACAATCTCTGAGGGTTACTCCAACACAAGAAAAGAAGAGTTGCGTTCTATTGAAAATAATGATTTTCGAGAAAAATCAGCAGAATCAGGGCTACAGGTGAATTTACATTTGAGAGGTTTTGCTGTGTCACACTAATAGATGAGAATTGTGACATGTTTCACAAAGCTTTTGTTGTGTATTTGGTTTGATCACTAGATCTAGAAAATACACAAAGCAGGTAGCATTTTATACGTAAACAGAACAAAACTGTTACAAAAACAAGTGAAAACTCTTACACCCAAACTACCCACAGGATGAAGCTGTATTTTACCAATAACAGAGGCTATCCATGTTATTCTTTAGAATGTCTGTGATGCAGGCCTACATTGGGAAGGGCGTCAAGGTGCTCAGTATTGCCATGCACAGACTGCACCACTGCCACCTGCACTGCCCAAGGGTGTGCAGGCAAACCCAGGATCCTGCTGTGTCCACACAGCCCCAGCCATGTACCAATCCTGCACCTCTCTATGCAGTTATACCACTACAGACCACCCAGTGACCCCAGAATCTGTCCCCAAACCACCTCCAGTGTTAGCAGGACTTAAAAATCAAGGTGAACTTCTCTGCAAGGTACACGTTATTTCTAGGTGGGATCATTTTATTTTACAATCACTCTGTAGGGAACGTTTCCATGTTCTTTCCAGTGTGGCTATTTTTATTTTTCCCATACACAGATGTCCTTGAGGTATGCTTAAAGCCCAAACTGTGAACGCTGCTTGCCAACGCTGGGTTTTCCTGTAACACGATGCAGCTCTGATGTGTGTGTGACACAGAGAACCTCATAACCGCGCACCCCGTGGGCAGGAGCACACGGCAGAACGAGAGTCAAAAAGTCCTGCTGCAAAACAGGGCAGAGCTGACAGCGGGACAGGGCTGCAAATGGCCAATGCCCACTCCCGAGAACAGCTGCTGCAGAAACTTGCTTTGCCTGTACTATATTGATAAGGCAGGGTTTTCCAAAAGATCCAATCAAATAACGTTTTTAAAGAAGAACAAAGTAGTGGGATGTCAGTTAAATGAGACCTGATGATTGCAAGGGGATTTATGCAAACAGTGTTTGTTACCCTGAGCAGCATGATGGCCTGTCAATCTTCCTGAGCTGTAGATGTTTCTGTGTGTTGCAGATTTCCTTGGAAAGGCTCCCTCCTTGTAGGTGTTGCTGTCTTCTGCTGGGCACGTCTAGTACTCACCATTTTTTATAGAAAGAGCCATTACATCTGTCTAGTCAGATTCCCAGCACCAATCTAAAGTTTCTGCCCAGTAATCCCCACATCAAAGGCATACCTTCAAGTCAAACACCCATCTGCTTCAATGCAGCTATTTTGGTTTTCCTATACAATAAGCACTATCTAATAAAAATTGTATCAACCAAAGTGGTCTAAAAACATAATTAAGATCTCTGGTTATGCATGGAAAATTACTTTGAAATAGGATCCTACATTCTATAATTGATCAAGCATTTTTTTAATATCCCTTTAATACGCTTCAATTACTTTTCTGAGAAGTGACCAGTTCTAAGGATGACCTTAGAAGTGACCAGTGCAAGCTGGTGATCAGAATGCAAGTGGATGCAAATGGTCCCAGAGCTGTACCAGCTCGTTCTTCACAGCACGGAGCATCTCGTACAAAATGGTGACTGCTCTGCTGTCAGTGAATTCCACCCATGGGAGGGCATCTTCTTGGTGATGCCAAGCAATAGGACAAGAGGCAACAGGCAGAAACTGAGGCACAGGAAGTTTCACCTGCACATGAGGAAGAACTTCCTTACTGTGCAGTGACCAAGCACTGGAACAGATTGCCCAGAGAGCCTGTGGAGTCTCCCTCACTGGAGATATTCCAGAAATGTCTGGGTGCAATCCTGTGCCATGTGCTCTGGGATGACCCTGCTTGAGCAGGGAAGTTGAGCCAAGATGACCCTCTGTGGTCCCTTCCAACCGATCTCATTCTGTGATTCTGCGATTTATGACCATCACCCAGAAGCTGAAAAAGCAGGTAACATTTTGATCGACACTATTTTGTAGTTGTCGTTCATATCTATACAGGAAAAAGTATCAAAGGTCCGGACACACAAAAAATGAAATGCAAAAGAAGAATAACAATTGGCATGATTAAACCTAGGGAAGCAAATGAGTTCAGGTTCAAACATTGGTATGGAGGGAGTTGGACTAATTGCCAGCCCAGCCCTAAAAGCCACAAATCTAGGAAGAATATGAAGCCTCTAGGACTAATCTACACAAGGAAAAGAATGCAATCAAAGCTTCCAAAACACATTATAAAACTGCTAATTAATGCACCTATATGCCAGAGGTGATCCTTGCAATTTTTTCTTCTGACTTCCTACTTTAATGGAGGCCATAGGATTTTCACAAAATAATTCCCACTTGAATTAGAGCCAATTTAAAGATTTCTCAGGGCGATTAAGTGATTGCAATTATTGACTGGTGTTAATTTATAAATCAGTGTTGCCAGTTCAAACGTATTCCTTATTTTAAGGTGAACTTGCAAAATTTCACTTTCCAGCTATGATATCTTTATGTCTCTTGGTGAACTAACAGATCAATTCAATTGTCCTATCAATTTTTTATTCCCCATGTAAGTAGCAAACCAACCCTTAACCCCTGCTGAATAAATTAAGTATTTTATATTCAGAAAGGTCTCTCAGCACTTCTACCACCCTCATGTCTCTTTCCAGCATTGTAGACTGAGCACACTATTTTTGAAATATCTGTGTGAGACCTCTGGCCCTCCTCTCTTCTCCTCAGTGCTCCTTTTTATATATTCATGAATTGCAGTCAGTTTTTTGGCCAAAGCACAGCTCAGAGCATGTGTTCAGTTGATAACCAACCACCACTCGCCAAGTCTGTTTCACAGTCACTGCTTCACGAGACAAAGCGCTCCTATCTGTAAGCACAGGCGTCACTCTCTGCTCTTCCATCTTCAAGTTTGTAAAGAGTTCCATAGAAACTGAAGCACATTATTTACTTGTGACAATATTACACAGTGATCCCTATTACTGTGTATCAAGGACCTATGGGATGAGACCATTTATTTAGAATATATCTGTTAACTTTTATCACCTTGATATCTTTCTTCCCTGATAAAAACATCACAGTGGGGCTGACACCAGTCCATTTTAAGGTCCACTGGAAAGTCCTTTATTCAAAAAACCAATTTTATATCCACTGGCATGTTTATTTTGTATCTTTTTAAGTTTCTTATTCAAAGTACCATGAATTCCTTGCAGATAATGAAGGAAAACCTCATGATCCTCTCTAAACATTATCCAGCCATCCACATACCTACTCCTGGAGAGCCAGTTTGACAAGAGTTTCTACCGATGACCCCAACATTGCCTGTCAGTGTTTAAGAGGCATTTGGACGATGCCTTTAATTACATGCTGTAATTTTTGGTCAGCTCTGAAGTGATTGGGCAGTTGGGCCAGATGATAGTTGTAGGTCCCTTCCAACTGAAATAGTCTATTCGATTTCTATGCCACCCTAAATCAGAATTTTGTCACTATTACTACTCACCAAAAACGCAGATGAGAAAGACCAGCTGAACAAGGTACAACACAACATAACACATTTCAGAACTGTAATACTGAGACAAAACAAGAGTCGGAATTTATTTTGAGACATTTTGAACACTAAAATCCCACACTCACTTTGACGTGAAGTTTTTAACACTATAATCTAAGGTCTTTATACTCATACTATCTTTATACTATAGTACACATACACCTGTATTACAGATGTCTTCCTTAAATACATCTAAAAACAGGAAATCAAATTGTAAAAATCCACTCTAATCCATCTTAAATATATAAGTTTTGATCCCATATTTAAGCCAATACCGTTTTCTGTTGTATAAGATATGCATCACAGTTTAATAAATATTTGGTATGCTGATTTTTTTTTTTCTAAGTTGCTTCCCCAGCTCTCTGGCAAACAGCAGGGTGAAAAGCATCCATGGGTTGTGGCTTCTCCCCATAAAAAGGTCCTAAGTACCTTCCTCATATGAGGGGCCAGTCATCAAATCCATCCTCACTCTGCTTGGTCAAAAGAAGCATTTCTAAATTAGCAAATGCTGCTTCACAAGCAGCAGTAAAAGGAAGGTTCAGCAAAACCTTTTTTTTTGACTTTTAAATCCAAGAGCCATGAATCTTTTGTGGTGGAAAAAATAGTCACATTATCTTGTGCAGCAGTGTCACTACTTCAGAGTAAGTTGGGGTCTTTAAATACTTCACCCTGGTGGTGCCTGTGACATCCAAGTTGTTACCTTCATCAGGAGCTAATGTAGTTCTGATGAATCCTGCTCAGTGACAGGTTTATGCAGTTCCTGCTCAGAAGTTACCTTGGCTAGTGACACTGATTAATTTTCTGATAAGAAGCTAATTATAAAGGTTTGAAATTTGCAATTGCTCAGCAGAAGGGCAACAGTACTTCCTTTAAACAAAGTCATGTACACTGTATTAATAAACATATTAATAACAGTAATTCTTTCCCCATGTGTAGACCCTTGCCTGCCTATGCAAAGTAAAATGCTCTCATTGTGCACCACAATCTCAGCCCTGGAATGACTGTCCACCCACCACTAAGTAACTGTGCACCTAAAATGTTCTTTAGTACCAAGTTTCAAGAAGAAAATTTTTTGTCTTCTTTTCCTGCGGAAAATAAAAAGGTCAAGGAAATTTATTCTGAGATCACTTGTATAAACAGATAACAGCACCACTAGAGAGTCCTCATCACAGCAGTGCTATCCATATGGACCATGCTAACAAGACAAATTTGTCCCAGTACATTACTGCAATGGAGAGACTGAGAGTTTGCTATTGGAGGGTCCCCAAACTGCGCACTACTGGGAAGCTGGACTGGGCAGCAATGTGAGAAGGAAGCAGAAATAAATGCTCCCTCTTGTTCCCACAGACCAGTCTTCTTTTCTCTTCTTTACAACCACCCGAGTGCTTTGGCTCCCTACACTACGGCAAAACTCCAGGCCTGCAGCACTGCCAGATCACAAGAGCGGCTGCTGCTCTTTCCATCACCCTGCACTTCCATCCTGTTGTCCTGATGTCCTTCACAACCACTTCTTCCCTCCTTTTCCAACTTGTTTTTCTTTCATATTAGATGTTGAGCCCAGTTCACAGTGCAGCCACTGCAACATTTCTACACACAAGACAGAGTGATGCAGAGGCAGGAGGAAATAGCTGGGAATGTCCCTGCATCCCCTGTTCCAGCCCTACCTATTCACACCACCTTCAGTGTCTGTGACAAGCAATTAGGCTGCAGCACAAGAAACATTTTCAAATCAGGGCTGCACTGCACTCTTTTGGATGTGCTAAAAATCTCAACTGCTTCATCCTCTGAGAAACAATCTGAAAACAAGCCCCAGTTTAATGTACTGCTAGAAAGTGCTTAAGAAGCTGCAAAATGAGTAACACTGAAAACTGTAATAAAAACTTGCATGTGACTAAACAGACTAGAAATTTTTTCTAGAAGTCTATTACAACTTGTTGAAGTATGAAGAAAAACTAGAAGAAGAAGGGTGGTCCTATGCACAGTGAGAGACCAACAGGAGGGTGCAGTGGAAGGGCACATTGGGGATATTCTTTTATTCATGGTGTGCCAGACAGTGTCCGGTTCCTCTCGGACGGCAGGCTCCTCAACATCAAACCCAGGGAACACTTCGCATTTGTCTGACTTTTATCAGCTGACACCCTCTTGGCCTGTATTGTACATCAGTTTCTCAAGGGAAAAAGAAGAGCTAAGATAAGTATTGCCCTAGTGCCCCCTGCTTTTTCAACACAGCTACTTGTCCACAAGACGTACAGAGGTGTCTGAAATCTCAAGTGAATGTGGCAGGCACGGAAGACTGGGAGCTATTCTTATCTCACTGCCCTCTATAAACACAATGGCCAACCCTGTTCCTTACTGCCTCATACAGCTGTCAGCATCTAAATGCTTTGTAGCCTACAAATGGGCCAGTCCTACAGTGACAGACCGAATAATAGAAAGATTACAGCTTGTGTAACTCCATTACAGTATGGAGGTGCTTTGCAATCAGTCAATGTTTCTTCTCACACTCCTGCAGTGAAAAATACCAGACCAAGATTTTATTGCTTTTTTGCTGTAAGGCGAATCATTTCTCAGGTCTCCATCACCTCTGGCCCCTGTGTATATAGCTCCACGCTCTCTCAGGTCCAGCCTACTTCATTTCATATTGTTTTCCCAAATGCTTTAGAAACTTTTGAATCTGAAGAGGAGCTTTGAATGTGCGATGACAGCAAGTCTTGGGAAAACACTTCTGAGAGAAATGGCTCCGCAGTTTTAGGGAACCAATGTACTGCAAGCTTTAGTTACTTTTATTGAAATACAGTGAATCGTTACAATCAAGTCCCCTGTTCTTTACAGCAGGGAAGGATTGAGCCCTTATTCTGTTTACAATGCTTATATAACCAATCAAATCAAGACCGGTTAGAGAAAGACAGAAAACCTAATAAAAACTAAAGTACATCGTGATTTTCCACCATTTATCTTAATTTAAGTAGTTTGTTCTCAAAAGGTAAACATTTTGAGGTCTGGAAAAAAAGGAAACAGCTCTTCTACAGAGCTGGCATAGCCTATATATAATATATATAGGTGGGTAACGCAATAGATAAGTAGATAGGTAAATACAATAGATAAGGAATTTAAAAGCCCATCAATTTTTAGCCTCAGCTTTTCAGGAGGCTTGCTGTGTTCCCTGGACACAGCATTTCCCTTCTGAATGTCCCTGTCTTTTAAAGGGGAGTAAACAAACAAAAGCTTTCCCTTTTCCAAAGCAATTTATGAATGAAGTGAGTAGCCCTTTGATCAGGTTCAGCTTTCTAAGTTGTCCACAGGGGACTAATGATGGCAGTTCTTCATGACTGTATCAACTCTGAATTTGCGTTTGACTCATACACATAAACTCCCACACTCTCAGCCAGGGATCGCAAAAAATGCTGAAAATGAGATAAGCTTTATAACTGGTTTCACACAGAAGAAGTCTTAATGGCACAGGTAAGGATCATTTTGTAATGAGGCCTTTCCACCCTGTTCCAATGACTTTTCAACATCTCTTCTTATAGTTACAGGCTTTGGAAGTCCTCAGTATTCAGATATAAAAGGACTCTTGAGTTCCAGGCAGGAAAAGGTAGGACATGACAAAACAGGCACAGTCAGATGATAGCCCTCAGCTGTGCTGTGCAGGAGCACTGCCCACTGACCTAAGCAAGCGTCTGAACCTGTCCCTGCAATTTATTTGACTGAAGATGTGGTGTAAATGATGGCAGAAGAAATTCAAAGGACAGAATAAACTGGAAGCTATCGACGGGGCTGTCTGTGCTCTCCAGAAACTCCCCTGACAGGGTGGGACAGACATAGCCATAGGTTTTCCAGAGTTGTTGCCAGCTGGCCACTGTGGGACACAAGGGTGTGGGGAGCTAGTCACCCAGGCAGAGTGACAGAGGAGGGGCTCCTGCTCTCATCAGTGGAGAGACACTGCCAGAGAGTGACCTCAAGCCCAAGCCAAGGCCAGGTGTTTCAGCATGACAGTGCAGAAAAGACTGTTCGTCTCTGTGAATGGCCTATGCAGCCCCACAGAGAAGGACTTGGAGGCACCGGTGGATGAACAGCTGGACATGATCCATTAATGTGCACTTTCAGCCCAGAAACCAACCACACCCTGAGCTGCATCAGAAGTGTGGCCAGCAGGTCAAGGGAGGTGATTCTCGCTCACTACTCTGCCCTCACGAGATCCCCACCTGGATGCAGTACTGCATCCAGTTCTTTGGTCCCCTGTACAGGACAGACATGGGCCTGCTACAGTGGATCCAGAGGAGGCCACAAAAAAGGTCAGAGGGCTGAAGCACCTCTCCCGTGCAGACAGGCTGAGAGAGTTGGGGATGTTCAGCCTGGAGAAGAGAAAGCTCCAGGGAGACCTTACTGTAAAGGTTTCAATATTTAAAGTTTCAATACATGAAACAGAGAGAGAGACTTTTTACCAAGGCCTGTAGTGATAAGATGAATGGCAACAGTTTATACTGAGTGAGGGCAGATGTAGATTAGATGTAAGGAAGAAACTCTTCCCTGTGAGGGTGGTGAGGCACTGGCATGGGTTGCCCCGAGAAGCTGTGGATGCCCCACACCCACACACTGGAAATGTTCAAGGCCAGGCTGGATGGGGCTTTGAGCGACCCGGTCTAGTGGAAGGTCTCCTTGCCCAGAGCAGGGGGCTGGAAGTAGAGATCTTTAAGGTCCCTCCAACCCATGATCCTATTATGATATACATATGGAGTTGGCAGCAGCCTATGAATTTCAGACTCAGATCCTCAATCCTCAAGACAAAATCTCTGGGCAAGGCTTTTTCACCAAAATTATAGGTTTTACAAATAAAATAATTTATTTCAGTTCTTCAGGCTAAAAACTGTACATTCCAGTCTGAAAGTGGCAACACTTGATGACAATGCCTCAGCAACTGGTCCACTGTGTGACTCACCTTCTATTTTCTTTTATGTGTTCTAGATATGGCTACATTGCACCTCCAAAAGTATGATGCCTTCCTCTCTTTTTGAAAATCCCTGCTTGTAGCAAAACCAGAAATTTATCCACAGAAGAGAACAAAAATGTAAAGTTCCCGTAACTGTAATACCTATATAGTGTTTTAGTGTAATTTCCAAACAACTACTTGTTTGTTTTGTGTTTGGGGGTTTTTTTTCCTAATGCAGTGCAAAAAATCACGACAGAAAGCTGCTACTTTCAAAGTCACAACAGCAGCAACTTCAACAGGTTAGGAAGTAGCAAAACAGCATTTTCACTTTGGTCATTACAAACTAGATAAAACCAATGCATCCAGGAGTGTCTTTTTTTGTAGCAATCACCAATTGAGAAATGAACTAATTAAGTGTTAGGTCTTTTCCTCTGTCCAGCAGGAAACCGTCTTCAGAAAACAAATCTTCCATTTCTCACTGAGAACAGATTAAGAGAAGACAATCTTGCTAAATCAAGGTTGTCACATCATTAAATGTGCAAAGGGAAGTGAATTAGAGCAGCAAGAGACAACTAAGAACCAAATAACTATGCAGGATTAAATGGAAACTATCTGGAAGGAGTAACCAGACTCGGGATATCATAAGAGACAGAAGGAGATCTACAAATCAAATGTACCTCACGACCACTGCTGTAACACTGAGTTTTAGAAGTCCCAGGGTGTCGGATGGGAGATAAAGGACTACACTGCCTAAGCACACGGACCTGGCTGCCTTATCTACAAAGATGCTCTGGCTCTGCCTGATGACACCATGACTACAACATTTAAGATCCCTCACACTGAGCGATGTGCAAGGGAGTACAAACTTCTGCTGCCAGCAGTATTGTGAAAAAAAAAAAAGTTAAGGAAGATTTACAATGCCCTTGAGTAAGTAAAGCCAAATAATACGTCTCGATTGAGAGATGTTGCTTTCAATATAAAGCCCCCCCACTCCTGGCCCTGGTTCAGCAAGACTCAGCAGAACTCCTGCCAACGCTGAGCCGCCGCTTCCCGCGGCAGAGCGCGTGTCCTCCGAGGCAGCCCGCTCAGCTGCTTCCCGGCGCCAAAAACAGGGACCATGTGAGCTCCTTGGCAATGCCCTCCCCAGGGATCTCCCACACACATCCTTGCAGCACTTGGACCAACACAGCGAGTGCTGAAGATCGCAAGCCTGCAGAGATCTCCGGCTGCACAGCATCTGCTCAGACAATACACCTGCGATGAGGTCTATTACACATATCCCTGTTGTGAATCCACTGCGGAGAGACGACGCCACGTGCTGTCTAATTTAGAAAACATTCCCCCTTCCACACTTCCTGCCTAGCTGAGCTGCCTGACCTAGGAATCGTATTAAGCTCTTTATCTAATCAATAGAAAGAGAGGCATATCCACGATCTAACTATTTAGGTAACCCAAGGTAACTAAACTCTCAGTTTAGACTTCTTAATTAGGTAAATACGGCGATGTCAGTTCTATTTTGTCAATAAAGGGAGACAAGCCTATCACTGGTGCCAGCTGATAAGAGTTTCTCTTTTGGCTGAGGTAGGATCATTTGTACATTTTACATTAACAAATACTATTCACTGCACAGTTTTTCAACAATTCTTTGATTTTTGGCTGCATAAATTACTGGAAAATGATGTCATTCTTGTAAGGACCTGGAATTCTAATGATCAAGAATTGATGCAAATCTTTCAGGTCTAAGTCCTCAAATACAGGTATGAGCTGTAAGCAGGGCACACTGGGATCATTGAAAGTAAGTGCAAAGAGGATCCAGCAAAAATACTTTGTTTGAAACAGCAATCAAATTTTCTAAAAGATGGCACTTTTTTGGATCAGCTCTGAGCTTTTAAAAACTTGATGAACAGAGGCTATTAGTTCTCCGGTACTTTAGATAATCTGCTTTGTGAGCTTTTTTTTTTTTTTTATATCTTGAAATCCACTTCTTCAAGGCTTTTGTGAGGTAGGAGTAGGAGGTTTAATTATTCGCTAGCAGTTTCATTTCTGCGCACAATAGGAAAAGAGCATGATGCTACAATCTCTCCATGAAAGGAAATCCTGTAAAGGTTAGCAAGTGCACCAAAATGGAAGCCAGCAGTCACCAAATCACTCAGCATGTCTCATGCTGACAGAGAAGTCCCTGTCAGGGGAGAAAGTGCCCGTGTATGCTATCTTGAAGAAATCTATTTATAATCTTTACTCTGCAAGAATGAAACTCATCCTGTCTTCTGCCTAAATGAATGTAAGATAGTGTTCATGGGCAATCCTGAAGCCTTCCATCTCTTTGCTCAAAGCATATCAGCAGCTGTCCAAATAACACCTCAGTGCCATGGGGAGGACTCTTAAGGGGAGAGACCTCCAACTCTTAGTCACACCAGGGCTTCACAGCTGAGGTTGTCGATAAGAACACTGTTGAAATAGTTCAAGGTCCTCTTCTGATTCACTCACCCACATTAAATAGAATCTAACACCACGAGTGATTTCAGTGAAACCAATGGGCACCGTACCCAGCAACGCAGCAGAGGAGGAGCAACTGGGAAACTTGAGGCTACAGTTTACTACACTGATCCTTTTCCATCGGGCAACACTGGTGTGTTCACTCACGGGTGTAAACTCACTCACTCTGCCACTGAAGCTGCTACTGTTTTTCTTACAAATCTCTGAACCTTTTTATTCATCAAATCACTTTTTCACATCAATAGCTTCTTACAGTGTGTCTCACTGCACTCGCAAACATTAATTGCACGACAATTTTGAGAGGCACGGCCTCTTTTTCTGTCAAATTTACAAAATGAAAGAACAAGTAATACCTGACGTCAGTCACTAAGCTGGCGGCAAAATGTGTAGGAGAAATCTCTCCTGCTCAGACTCTTGTTTCTGGACTCTGATCACTAACATCACTATCAGGCCGAAGTCACTGCTGAAATACTTCCAGGGATAACTAATCTATAATAAATAAGCAAAGATGAGAATTCTTCTCCCTTTATTGACAGAGTTTAAGACTTGCAAATTGTTTCTAAGGGGCAGCAGAAGACCATGTTCCTCAGGGAGGACTAAAACGACTTTTTGCAGTTATGATCCACCAAAGAAAAAAGATGTTTCTAAGTGCTTAGCTGCCACCAAGATCTCCACAGAAGCAAAAGGCTTTCGTTCTTTCAAATCAGGGCATTAAATAAAAAAATACAAAAAAACTGGCAGACCCCAAAAGATGGGCAGACACCACATTCCTCTGGTATATTGTATCTTGGGAACGGGCTTGATTAAGGAATTAAGTTCCTTCTAGGTAAGCAAGATTCAGCTGGCTTTAAATCAAGGCTCAATTATAATGTCTGTTACGATACAATTTTTATTAATGATAGTTCTAATTGGAGTGTTCACTATCCTCTTCCAAACCCAGCTAGACAGCCTCCTGGAGACAAAGAATTTTGATTAAATGCCTTACTTAGTTCAATTTTCCTCTCGGCTACACATGCAGAGCTCCCACTTGAAGTGAGTGGTACAGATGTTTCTGAAAGTGGGAGCAGAGAAATAACATCCTCCTGTACTCACGTGGCACAGAGTGCTTTCACAAAGCTGATGTACATCAGTCACGCTCACAGACAAACAGATGACACTCTGTAAAGTTACTCTGAATTTACGTTAGTCTTTTTGAGAGTATGTCAGTATAGACAAATCTCTGGCTATTACTACGTACACTTAAGGCTGGGTTGATTTTGATCCAAGAAAAACAGGCAGATCTTTTTGGCAAGAGTTATTTCGAGGGAATTGCATTACATTTCTATTGTGTTAAATGGAAAATAGTTTTTTTAATCATGATAAATCAAGCATATTCTATGAATTACTGTTCATCTGTATCTATGCAGTATGCTTTTGTTATTTAAAGAGCTTTCAGCTTCACAGACACAACCATAATTCTCAACACTACACCACTGCCAAAGCTAAAGAAACAATATAAAGTAATTCTGGCAATATATGGGAAAAGAAGATGATACGAATTTGTCCTCAGACCACTACGAAAAGAACAATTAATCATTTGTTCTGCTTTAAATAAAAGCCTGCTTCCTAAAACAGAATTAATTTGTACAGCTCAGCTGAAATAAATGGAGTAGTATTCATTAATTTCAATGTGGAATTTCACTTTAAGCATTAAAAAAAAAAAAAAATAAAATCAACTTCTCAGTATTGAAATATTGAAGTGGAGAGGGAGCTGCTGGGCTCTTCTCCCTGCGATCCAGTGACAGGACACGTGAGAATGGTTCAAAGCTGCTCCAGGGGAGGTTGAGACTGGACATTAGGAAGCATTTCTTCACCGAGTGTGGGGCCCAGCACTGGAGAGGAGGTCGATCCCCCAAATCTGTCAATGTAGAAGAGGCATTTGGACAATAACCTTCACGACATACTTCAACTTTCGGTTAGCCCTGACGTGGTCAGGCAGTTGGAAGAAATGATCATTGTAGGTCCCTTCCAACTGAAATATTCTACTCTATCGGAAATCTATTTAGTGCAATTTTGGGGCCATAGTCCTAGCCTAAAAAGTCTATGAAAAATCTTCTAAGAGAAGTACAGTTTAATGAATAATTAATGATTTACCGTCTCTTTGTAGTCTTGTAGTCAAATAAGTCAGTTCCAGCACACTACAAACACTGGTTATCATCAGTTCCTTAAAAAGGGTAATTGTATTATAATCAGAGTTTTACAGGTGGCCAAAATGATGAAGAGGTTAAGAATTCATCTCTGCCACAAGCTACATAGGACAACACAAGAGGATGTCAATTCTGAATAACTAGGAGAAAAAAAGCTGCCCTCTCATTATCATGAGCAGATTTAGACTCGGTACACACAAAGCTCGTGTGAAGGCACACCATCATCCAGCAGGAGGGCCAGGAATGGGATTCAGCTTCCTAGAGTGCAGGTTTTACCTCACAGTCTCCAGACAGAGCACACCCCTCCTCAGGGAAGCTTTTGTTTAGGGGCACTTCCAGCTGAAAGTCACACTTTGTATCATCTTCATAAATCTTTGAAAATTCTACACTGCTAATTCCCACTGCCAGAGTCAACAAATTTAAATCACAGGAAACAAAACTGCAGAAAATGCCTTAATTCCTTTTAGGCACTCCGGGATTAATTAGTTTGCTTGTACTGCTGTCAGTAGTCCAGCACAACCTGAAGACCCAATCAAGATTAGGTTGCCATTACAACAGGCACGAAGGAGGCCGTTCGTATCTCAAACTCCCTGCAATCTCTCTACAGGAGGCAGACAAAGTCCAACTATCATTTTGCAGATGGAAAACAGAAGTAGTAAGCAGATTGCCAAAGGCTTTCAGAAGCTCGCTCAATGAAATCTCTGACAAAAAACATGACATGAAGCACTGCTGCTGTAAGTGCATTTCAGTGCCAGTGCTCTGCCTTATCTATTAATCCCATTACTGTAATATTGTGTCAGGTAACTTTTGAGACTCAACATAGATGCTGGATGCTAAGAAGAAATTACTGTATTTGTTATATTTTTTGACAAAGATAAGCATACAGGAATCTGACCACATTTTTCCATCATACACTAAGACTGGGGCTCGGTTTCATGTTCTATCACAGTCCTCCTATCTAATCTTCTGCAATGATCTGGACGTCTCTCTGTGTGCTTAAATCAGGACGTGCAAAGCTGAAAAATTAGCAGGTGATTTACAGGACCAAAGTTAGGCACTAAGGAGTCTTACGAAAGGGCAATTAGGTACTTCTGAAGGGTAATCCAAAAATCCTGCTCTAATTGTAAAGCAGCTGGGAATTACTCCTAAGGGAAAAAAAATAATTAAAACCAATGTGCTTAAACTAAGAGGTCCTTTCTAAACTGCTCCCTAGTGAGGATGCACCTTAACTCCTGCTGCCATTGGAACTTAGGTCTGTTCCTTAAGGCATCACAATGCTTTTGGGAATCAGAGCACGCAGTATCCTGAGATTACGCATCCAGTTGATCAAGGAGAGAAAAAGGAAAAGCTGCCACATGTAACAGCCTAATAGCTGGAGCGCTGACAGCAGAAGTGTAAAACTCAATCGCAGTTCTCCTTCATCTTGAGGAGATTCCAGTTCTCACTTCCCACTCCTCCAGAACATGTAGGGTTGTCAGACTAGAAACTACCCTGCTGAATCCCTACCTCGGCGATGAATCATAAAATCCTGGAGGATGAGCAGATAAAACTCTAAAGCTCTGCCAAACATCTGGGGTCCCAGCCTTCGCTCCTCTCTAGACTTTTCCTGCACGGACCACCAGGACAAGTCATACAGCTTACTCCTAACAAATGGAGGTTGCTGCAGGCCTTTTACTCCTGCAGTGCCGGCACTCCCTTCCTGTCCACGCTCTCTGCCATCATTCCCCACCACATGGTAAATGCATGCCTATGAGAGCAAAGGCAAGAGGGGAAATAAGACACTAGAGAGCCCACAGCTCACTCCTCACTGGAGTCTCCCTAAAGATTCATAACTTGCTCTGGCAGAAGAAAACCCATTTTAGCCTCACCTCTCCTTCAAGACAGGAAAAATTAGTGGGCAGGCAATGTTTTTTCTAGGCATGTACAAAAAACTAGCTCATCAAGCAATCACAGACCAACCACATTTGTGCTAAGGAGCTGTATCACCACAGTGTGTGTTGGTATGAGAGCAGAAGGGCCACTGCAAGAAATTACATGGCCTACCCAGCTGGCACCACCACGTGGGAAAATCATAGGATTAAAAAAAAAAGTATTGAATGAATCCCCAAAGACAGGGATTGCACTACAACTCCTTCCATACCCCTGCATGAGGGCCTGCACCAATACTCACCCCCTTGCCTGCTCCTTTCCTTGCCCATGGCTCTTGCACTCTTCACTGCTGAGTGTCCCAAGCTAAACTGGAGTGGGTGGGAAGTTTCAGCTTTCTTCTCCCCAGGAATGTAACGGCTGCAGTTAAGGGTGTGGCAAGCAGAGTTAAGACCCTCTTTTACTGCAAGAGTCAAGTGGGGATAGGTTTGCCATGTCTGAAACAACAAAACTTTGTGCTTTTGGCTGAAGGGGGCTGTCTCTGATCTGCCTGATCCCGGATTCAAAGCTGTGCTCCAAGCACTCCAGTGAGGTCAGGATTTTCTGGGGATCCAAACAATCTCTGCATCTTGATGGAGTCCAGTCAGTGCACGGTTCCCTCACTTCCCGTAACACAACACCTCCTCACAGGTACCTGTGCCCAGCTCCAGAGTGACACACAGGCTGAATACAGAGAGATAACTTGAGAGTTATACAGGCTATACAATATTAAGCACCTCTGAAAAGGAGGATTTCTGGATCATGTCCTTGCACCTAGGTGTCTTAGTTTTTACTAACTCCCATTTTAGGTGTCAAGACAGAGGTTCTGGATTTCGCTGTGGACTTCCCTGTAACTTAGCTACCCAGTTCCTAAAGCAGGACTCACAAGAGTGTGGTGAAGATAAGCATTAAGTACATTGAGGCCTAATCAGATCACATAAATAAGACAGAGATCATTCCAAGATAAATACCAGGCATAGCTGGAATCTCATCAGTACAAGAAGAAACTGTACTGGATTCAGATAAAACAGTTTTAAATTAAAACTGAGCACTTACATGTCATCTTACCCACATGCTTTATAGACAACTGGAAGGAAACACTTTATCCACTAACCATGGGCTCAATTTAAAAACATCACCACCAAAGACTGCTGGCACCAGCGGTGGAACTGAGGTGATGAGCTTGCCCTGATACCCGTTCCAATCTGGGAGTCAAGAGAGGCTGCAGAGCACCAGCAGCAAGATATATGGAGAAAGCACAGTTTACGCTAGAGCTTGATTTAATGAGTTTTTATAAAGTCTTTTATGTCAAAGCCAGCTTACGACAGCCTCATCTAAGACACTATCTAATATCAATAGGAGTATGCAGCATCTTGTTATCTTTTCACATTTACCATTCACACTCTCTGAAGTTATCCACAAAAAATGTGCTTTGTGGGAGCCACCAGGCTCAATTTTTTTTGCTTATTTCAGTTCTGACATTTAAATTTATCTTGAACTAACTAGGGGTGGGAGGTGACAATTTTATTTCATAAAACCTTTTGAAGTTTGGACAGGAAGAGAAACATATCTTTCAGCATCTTCACAAAAATAATTTCAAAACACCTATTTTCATATCAAGTTACAGAGAAATGTCTGTAAGAGCTGAGACTGGCATGGGAGATCCATGTGTTTAACAACTTCTAATTCAAACGAGAAATCCTCATTAGATCAAAACACTGTATATATTAATGCATAGGAACTTAAACCCAGGCAACCTACACCCCAAGCCAGTGCACTAACTCCCATATAACCTTCTAAATGGTAGTATTATTGAAATTATATCAAAAAGTTTATTGAAAATACAAACAGGTTTACTTCATGAGTTTTATTTATTGGAAAAAGTTCCCATCTTGCTCCAGTAGTAAGCTACAGAGGCAAGCACAAAGCTGAAGGAAAGCAACAGTTACTTACCAGAGAGAGCTTTCCTATCATCCTGAACGCTAGAGGAAAACAATACCTCATTATCTAGGCCCAGATCAGAAGCTTCAGTCCCTACGTAACCTGCAAGTTGGCTTCTGAAGGAAAATATCTCATAAAATGGCAGCTCTTGAAGGGAACTTCCCAGTCGGAGACTTGGACTGCAGAGATTTTTGCATCCTTTTGACAACTTACATAACTACATACAAAGCAGAACATCATAAACTGATTTAAAGAATATTTTCTTCTTCAGCATAAGCAGCTCCATTAACCAGCTCACCACTTGAGATTCGCCCAAGCCCATAAAGCAGGTGTTTAAACAGACCTTGTATTGATCTCTTCAATCTGGAATGAATTTTACTGCCAATACATGGACACGTGCTTTTAAGATACATACAATCATTAATTGTCTGTGTCAATATCAGAGGCTGTAAAAATATGAACCCAGCATTTTGGCTGTTTCATGCTTGATTACATTAGCTAGTAAAATGGCTTAATGAATCAGGTCTGCAGTTTCTTCTGCAAACCTCTCACCATCGAATGCTACCCATGGCAAATCTGCCAGCAGGCACATCTGGGTACTGTAGCCTGAACAGCCCAGCTAGGAGTGAAATACTCAGGAAACCCATCCAAACATTATCCAATGGATTATGAGTGACAGAACAAAGCAAAAAATACAACAGACATCTGAAATGGGAAATCACTCTTGATTGTGAAGCAGCTGGTATCGAGAGAACATCCAGAACATGCCTTACCTGTGTAGTGCACCACACACGTCTGACCCTTCTTTGGAAATGTCCGTCCTGTTAAAATTATAAAAGGTTATTCTTTTATTTCCTCTGATTGACCTGGCTATGCAAGTTTACCTTTTAAGAGGAAAATGCTGAACTGAGATCTGGTATTAGCCATTTGGTTACTTCAGGGTATCTGAGACATCCACATGACAGCTGTAGGTGTAAGCGGCTCCTCATCCAACTTGGAGCACAAGCATTATGAGGAGTGGCTGAGGGAGCTGGGGGTGCTTGGCCTGGAGAAAAGGAGGCTCAGGGGAGACCTTATTGCTCTCTGAACTCCCTGACAGGAGGTTGTAGTACAGTGGGGATCAGTCTCTTCTCCCAGATAACAAGTGGAGGGGAAAAGTGAGGGGAAATGGCCTCAAGTTGCACCAGGTTAGGTTTAGATTGGATATTAGGAAACATTTCTTCACAGAAAGGGTTGTAAAGCATTGGGTTGTAAAACACTGGCTGCCCAGGCAAATGGTGGCATCACAATCCTCTGAAGTGTTCGAAACTCACACGGATATGGCATTTGAAGACACGGTTTAATGGTGAACATGGTGGCGGTGCTGGGTTGATGATCTTAAAGGTCTTTTCCAACCTTAATGCCTCTGTGATTCCATGACTATATGTTACCAAATCACTAATATGCAAGACAGGAATGGGATGGTTTAGGGTAAAAGGTCCCAGCTTGGCTCCTATTTAGCTCTTAGACCAAGTAATACTGTTTTTAGATAACTCTCCCTATATATGTGTGCATTACATATGCATTTACATTATTTAAGTGCAAAAGGACAGCAAAAACTTCATGGATTATAACTTTTAATAATTCTCTGAATGTTTTTGCTTTAATTTTTCAAATAAAGTCTCACTCTGACATTGTGAGAAAATCCATTTGTATTCACGTCTCTAATGCCTTTCACTCAAGAAAGACAGCTCTGTGAGGGCATCTTTAATTAGCAAGGATAGGTTTTACAGAAATTTTCACAGACAAAAATAATTTAATTTTGTAGCATCAGGCAACAGTAAAGCAGTAGGACACTGAGTTCTTTTAAGAGCCTGGTAGCTCCTCCTAAAATGTGCATGCTGAAAGGAAAGAAAGCTGAAATTATTTGCTTGACACTGGAAAATGAAATTATAATTTTCATTGTACCTGTTCTAGGTACTGCCAAAGGCACTAAAAGCTAAGGAGTGACTTTCCAGGCTCAATTAGGTGCCAATGGTGTATTAAAGCTGCTAACCTTGATTTCTCAAGGTTGGCCAGGGAAGTGCCCAGGTTCAGAAGAACTTGAAAGTATCAATGAGGTTAATTATTAAGGAACATCCTTGACAGAAAGCTAAAAACTGGGGATTGAGGTAGGTTGCCCAGAGAAGCTGTGGATGCCCCATCCCCGGAAATGTTCAATGTTCAAGGCCAGGTTGGATGAGGCTTGGAGCAACCTGGTCTAGTGGAAGGTGTCCCTGCCCATGGCAGGGGGGTTGAACAAGATGATCTTTAAGGTCCCTTCCAACCAAACCATTCAATCATTCTACGAAACTGAGGCTCATCTCTCAGTTGGCTTTCTGGCCCTTTGGTCAGAACTAACATGATAACAAGTTCTGCCTTACAGGGCATTTCACAGGGTATAAACCACCAGGTAACACACAAGCTACGGCCTTAGGGCTTACATGCCAAAACCACATGAGCAGTAAGTGGCAGGAAGGCAGGCTAATACGATGAACCAAGATTTACAACGTAAAAATTGAGAAACTGGTGCTTCCAAGCACCACCTGAACAGCCTTGTTCATTGGCTTGGCTGGCTGGAATATCCCTAGCTGCACGTTGCACAAAATGCAGTACAGTACGTATCCAGTTAGGGCACCATGGTATGCTAAAGTGGGATTCATCCCTTTTCAATTCAGCCATCTAAACCACAGGCAACTATCATATGCCAGTCTCCTGGGCTTCCTCTATTGACAGCAAAGAATTAGCAGTGCTTTGAGAGGAAGCCAGCCTATCCAGAGAAAGGCGAGATGAATTATTCTCTGGAGATGACCACAGAGAAAACCCAGAAGACTGCTTTAGACTAGCCAGCTAACCTGAGAAAAGTTATGTGAGATGAATCCTACCCTCAGTAAAACACGTATTATTAAAGTGATGCACTATTATACAGAGATCTGAGAAAAGCAGTTTCAGACCTCATGGACACACACACTGCTGTGTGAGCGTACCACCAGCAAAGCCAACGAAGCTACATAATTTCACATCAAAGCCAAATTAAAAGCAGAGATCCGCAAGACCACTGACTCACTGTGGCTTAAGACAGTGCCTAAAGTCAGCTGATTTTGATTAAGACTTGCAACCATATTACTTACAATGACAGCCTTGATCTATTTAATAGATAGAAAGTACTACTATGAGGTAGTTCCACCCTCCTTCCTACTCCCAACTCAGCACCATTACTTATGTGGGTATAAGTATTCTTCTTTTACATCTGTGCAACCAAGAGAAGAATTCGATCCCTAGAGCTAAACAGCACAAGAGGGAGAAGCCAATTTAAAAGCATACACAAAGAAAGGAAAGATACTGGGCCAAGAAACTTAAGCTGCAATCAACTTGAACGAATTATTTATGGTTGTATATCAGCCAAGGATGAATCTGGCCTATTATATAGCTACATATGTATGTTAGAAATTACGTTCTCTTAAACCCAAAACACAAAACCCTTGCGGAATTATATTATAATTCCAAAGAAGAGCAGAACACCGCAAATGGGCTCGCAAATGGGNNNGGCGGGCGTGCGCCAAGGGGAGGTGACTGCCACCCGGGCTGGACCTCAGCCCTCGCCAGCATCCCACGCTGGACCGGGAGGCGGCTGTGCCTTGCCGGGGGATGCTGGCACGAACGGCCGGTGCCCGCGGCGAGGCCGGACTCGCCACCGGGGAAAGTTTGGGCTCTCCGCCGGGCGCCGGCACTGACCCCGCGCTCGGGCTGTGCAGCTGTCAGCGGATGCCACAGAAACCCCGGCCCCCTCGCCGCCCCTGCCGCCGCCGCGACCCTGGGCGGCCGCCTCGCCGCGCTCCGCCT
>VZTA01004746.1:150925-189777 GCA_013398855.1 Mohoua ochrocephala
TCCCCCGCCGGCATCGCCCCCACCCTACGGCCGTGCGGGGGATGCTGCTGCCATCCCCCGGGCAGGGCTCGCTTTAGCGATGGTGCCCGGCGAAGCGCTGCCCCGGGGTCTCACCGGCGTTTGCCCCCCGTGTGACCGTGCCCGTGCGGAGTCCGAGTGGCGAGAGGGCTCAGGGCGTGTGCGGGAGCGGGAGCGGGGGGTATCCGCGGGGTACTGCTGCGGCCGCGCCGGGCCGGCAGGGAAACCAAACGCCGCGCTCCAAACCATCCAGACACGAGAACGCGGGTGAGTGCGAGTGGAGGGTCGGCATTTCCCGTTACAAAGAGCCATGGAGGAAAGCATTCGTGCTCGCACATTACGTGTGCACGGTGAAGGGAATGTCCCCCCGATGCTGTTGGTGAACAGCAGCATCAGGGCAGTGGTTCCCACCGCTGGTGACCCCACACAGCAGCAGCAGCAGCGGCAGGTCTCCAGCAGGTTGACAGTGACCTTGAGTTTCAGTGCAAAACAATTTATAACTTCTTGTTCGTATCCATGTTTTAAATAAGAAATTCCATGTATGTATGGTGTTGCCATGATGTGAGATTACATATTCAACCTTGCTACAACTACTTCTGAGGAGTGCACTGAAATAGATTATTTCCTCATAAACTTACTGTCTATTTGGATCCGAAGAATTTCCACTGCCTCTGTTTGCAGTTCTGTGTTTTCTGGGTTAAAAATAAAAATGGAACCGCAACATCATCAGTTTTCCAACTGAAAGAGCTGTCTGTATCCATCTAATTCCAACCTCTGACATTGCTTTTTCAGGATTTTTATCTGTTACTAACTGGGTTCTCTTCAGGAAAAAAAGATCTTCCTCTATATGGGCAGTAGTCAGGACGACTGAACTGAGGAATTACTCTGCTGGTTCGTAACTGTGATAATGTGGCCCTTGCATCCCTGCTTTGAACTACACTGACCATCTTCACACAGCTTTTCACACTACTCTGATCAGACTGTTCCTTCACCTGGGTGCTCGATTGTATCTATCTTTCCTTGTGGGTCAGACACTCTGAAATACCGGGGCTGGTTGGCTGAAGTTCCCCAAAAGTGGGCAAGTGAGGAAAAGCATGAGCTCACACAAGTTCAGAAGCAGTAATGAGGACTGAACAGGGATTCCTTTCACCTGCCTCCCATTCCAGGGAATTCCGCATCTGAAGGTAGCATGTAAATAAGCAGGCACTTACTGCAGTTTCTCAGAGCGGGTCTGTAACAGTGCAAATTCTGAAAAGGGATTATTTTCCACTGCCAATCTCAGAGTGTCATTTGATTTCTGATCAGTAGAAAGATACTAAAAATGCGTTTGAGAAATAGGAAAATGCCTAGGGAAGAGGTACAAGATGCAGAAACATTAAGAACACATGAACATTGCTAATTCCAGAGGTGCCTCTGAGTCATTACAGAGCAACAAGGACAGCACAAGAAAAGCTGAGCACATAAGGGGAGTTATAAAGGGAAATTCTAGGTACATGGTGTCCTAGTAGAGCTCTTGACTTTACAAGAAAGGACTGCTTTCATCCAGGCTCCAGGTAGATGTCTGTGTCCTCTCAGATGATCAGAGCATCAGAAGGCATAAATCCAATGAATAAAAGCAAATTATACTTTGCTGGGTTCACTTAGCTTTTATAATTACATGTTTCCTTTGATCAGGCCACACATCTCTCCACGATGGGAGAAGAATAGCTGTTCCCGAGTTGTGTCTTGTGACAGGAGATTGGACCTAATCACATAATAGACATCGTTCAGACGGGATCACAGAATGTCTGCTTCAAGTGTCATCACAAGTAACAGGCCTTAAACACAGACCACAGCATCCTCAGGCAGACTGAATCATAATAAAAAAGCAAAACCCACCAAGAGTAAAATTCACAAACCACAAGAGGGGATTAGGAGGGACCAAGCCGTGACCCAGGTCTTACATGCTGTATCTACAATCATCCTATCCCGTGGCCTTTTGCCCCTTGGTGGGACTCTAAGTGCTTCTTTTGGGCATGAGCTAGTTAGATCCCCTACGCTAATATTCCCAAGACCATGGAAAGAAAGGTGAGGCCAAATTCCAAGACAGAAAAAAGGATCTGTAGAGGGTATCTCAAAGTTGTTGGATCAATATTTTAAAAAATCTTTGACACCACAGATACTGAACAAAAAATAATGTTATTTTTCCCCTCACAGTATTCACTGGAGGCATCGAGATCCTTAAATACATGTTAACGAGTCCACAGCACATGAAGATCTTGGAAGAGTAGACTGAAACAAGGAATGTCCATATCTTCAGGAAAGCCTCTGAAATACAAGGAAAAGTGGTTTAGAATTGGCAGGGAATTGGAGGGGAAAAAGAAAAGACAAAGGGACTAAGAGGGAAAGTTCATGACCAAGGAAATGGCTAAAACCAGATTATCAAAGCAGACCAGATTAGTGTATTAGGAATGCTCTTTGAAAGTCATTGCATGTCATCCACCTCCTCCACCTCTGGGATCCAGCGTATCTGCATCAAGGGTAAAGTCCAGCAGTCTCTCTCTCCAAGGCGCTGTAGGGCTCACGTTCCTGAACCACCGTTTACCACAAGACCTTCCCACAGCACGTTTTTCTATCCTGGCAACAGAAACAGCGGGCTGGAAAAGTGGGGGGGGGTTTCATCACACTCCTTCCCAAATGTTTTGATGGAACCACATGACTCCAACATCTAAGATGACTCAGTGGTCACAAAGAGGACAAGTTGCCACAGTCAATATGAGAAAAGCCCAAACCCCTAAAGTTTAGTAGATGAATATCCCATTTTCTTTTGTTAAAACCCCTACAGCCAGCACCGTTTACAAACTATTTATGTATCTCCACTTTTAGGAAGACAAACAATTTCCAAATTTTTAGGGTGTTTTAATTTAGTTCATAGTTCCTATATTGTGAAATCCCATTCTTCATTGTTTTTCAAATCTACAAAGGATCTACAAATCATGTGTAATAGATTCCATATGCACATGAAGAACGCCCCTGGAAGAAAAAGCACTAAATTGCCCGTAAACAGAAAGCGCAAATTCTGCAAATGTAAAAATTCATGGAAGCCACAAAAAACCCCCAACAATACACATTTCCTTCACCAGCATCCATGGATAAAGAATCAGCATTGCTTTGAAACCCAACCAGTGTTCTATGAACAGTGAAAACAAACTCAAAATGTGTTACCAATACTGACCTTTCCATTCAGTGAACCAACATGTGAAACCAAGTAATTTTAATCCCAACGTGTACAGGTCACGCAAAACCGGCACCACACTGGAAAAAACCCTGACCAAAATAAACACCAGCCTGCAGAGCTCAGCAGGTCGTGTCACTGCGAATGTTCCTGTGCATCACGAGCACTGACAAAAGAGAATCCGTGATTCCTCTCAAAGCACATGCTTAGGGTAATTCTGACAGCACACCCGCAGTGATGGCCATGTGATGAACAGATTAACCCCAAAAATCTCCATGTGCCTGTCTCACTTCTCACCACTGCTGGTTACCACAGGTCTGCAGCACAGTCAGCTCCTCCCCAAGTGATACTTGTTCCAAATGCCCCGAAAGAGAATAAAATTTCCTCCTGAAGCAATTATTCCTAATCCTCATCTTCCTCTTGGAACTCCTTATCCACATCTGTATCTATAGTTTCCTCTTGCAGCTGTAGCTGTGTGTGTAAAACTGCAGCTGGATTTTTTCAGTAGCACTAGAACAACCTTGAAAGCTGCCTCCTCTCTCACCAGGCTCTTCCCAGCTCAGATATTCACGTATTCTCTCTCACAATGCTTTTATGTGATTATGAAGGTCTTAGACCTGATCTTCCAAGCTTTTTACAGGACCAGGTGCAGTAACCTCAGGCATGCACAGGGAAGAGCTCCAGCTCATCCGGATATACACCACCAGCTACTAGAGTCAGGAATTTGGTAGCTTATGTTCCGGAATGGAGGCAAAAAGTCCACCAGACCAGGACCTTAATAATGGAGCTTGCTTCCAGAAGAGATTAATGCAATTCATCACTTCCAAACCCACATGGGTTTAGACAGACTCATGGTCTCACAGATTTGTCTCCCCAGTACAAGGACATAGTGGAGCAAGCCCAACCATTCCAATGTCGTTAATGGTTGCAGAATGTGGAGAGGAGGAAGGAGCTGGGTTTGTTCAGCCTGCAGAAGACAGACAGAAGAAGGAGCTCAGTTGCTGTCTACAACTACCCAATGGGTTGGTAGAGAGGATGGTGCCACACTCTTCTCAGAGATGCCCAACAAAAGGACAAGAAGCAATGGACACAAGTCATAGCAAGGGAAATTCTGACTAAATATAGATTTAAAAAAATCTTCACAAGATGAGTTATCAAACAAAGCCTTAAGGAACCTGAACAAACTGATGTCAGCCCTGTCCCAAGCAAGCAATTGGACCATATGGCCTCCAAAGATCTCTTCCCCTAAACTGATGTACGAGTCTGTAATATTTTTCATACGACATGAAGAAGAGAAGGAAATTAAGAAGTGGTAGTGAGGTTAACCACAATTCCAGCATTGACTGCATGATCCTTAGTCACTTTGGATCTGTTTGCAATGCATAATGCTCCAAAGTGGCCAATACAAAACTAGCTAGCACCTCAGATGCAACATAAATAGGAAATTGCAGCATCCATCCAGACTAATTAGCACACATGCAGATTGCTGCAGTCATATTGCTTCACTGCCTACTCTTTTGAAGGCAGCTTGCTGAATTGTAGATATGATCTGAACTGCTCTGTGCCTCAGTATTTAATTTATATAACAAGAATGATCATTCTACCTTGTCTGTTTAGATTCCAAACACTTCAGGGGAAGAGATCCCCTTTTATCATAAATAAAAGAGGGACCCAGAGCCTAAACTCAGGGTCATGCAGTGCGGTCTCACAAATAAAATTTCCAATAATAACAGTGTCTTAAGCAGACAGTCCAAGAGGATTAGATTTTCTCTTCTACGCAATCTTTCATAGCAAAAAAAAAGATTAAAAAAATGTAAGTAAATCTATCTTTCAAACTATGGAACAGTACTGGAATTACATATATTGCATCTATTCAGTAAACTAATTATTCCAGCTCTGTCGTTGCCTTGCCATGGAAGTTACAGAAGGACATCAGTGACTTTGAGAAACTTTGTGTTTACAGGGAAACACATTTTCTGCTTTCTTCAGTAAAACTATTTCTCCATAGTTTTGGTATTTATTCTGCTTGGTGGAGAAATGTCACTGGCAAGACACATTGGAAGCAGTTCAAACAACAGGAGAAAACCAAACAAGCCGCAAATATTAGCTACAAGCTTTTGATTAGTCTTTCGATGATTTTGGAAAATGTAACTGTGGAAATGAAATTAACTGTCATTCTCAATCCTCCAGATAAATGAATCAAGGGAGCTGGCTAATGGACTCAGAAAATTAAGGTTGTATTTGTTTTCCTTCATTCTGCATGTGCAGTTGTAACACTATTTAATGAGTGTGTGGAACTGCCTGACCAAAATGATCTGAAGATATAACTAAAAGTTCAGCAGCCAGAGAGGCAGATTGTAACATACCAGGGCAGCTACAAGTAGGACAGCACACAAAGATTGTAAAAAGTTGGGGTTTTTTTTGCGTTATACTCCAGGGACAGCTTTAATTCCAGGTAAGTGTCAACAGATCAGTGACAGCCTCTAAAAATCTCAGGCTTTTTACATTCATCTCTAGGAGAAACACAAACACTAATCTCTCTGGTATTCAGCTCCTCATCAGGGTTGACCCAGCATTTGGCCTTTAGCTCTCTTAGAGAAAGACAAGGCTGAATCAGCCATTTCAGGTTGAGCACCTATGGAGACAAGGTGGCTGAATCCTGGAGAACAGGTATTTAGGCTTAAACTGACCTTCAAGTGGAAAAACTTCTAATCCCTCCTACTAGGGAAGCAGGAAGAAAGTATTTTTAATTTTATTCTCTATTACATTAAGACCTTATCTAAAATAAAAAAGAGGGCCAAAACAGAACCATCACAGCCTTTCAGTAAAAATGTAGACCCCACAGGACCCTCAATACAATTCTAGCTAATGCTTGAACTATCTTAAGGGCTGTGGATTAAAAACATCATCCTCTATAGCTCAGTTTCAGCCTACACAGACAGTTACAGGTGAACTACTTAAGCAAGTGGATAGCAGCACAATGTTCCCACTGTTTCATTTTAATTAGCAGGTTTGTGTTAGAACACATTCACCCATATTTTTGTCTATACCAGGGAGGTAGGGTAATCCTATTAAGTCTAACTAGCAAGAATATGTCTATGAGGGACCAAGTTAAAAGTGTTTTATTATGAGGGTTTCCAAATACAGCTGGAAATCAGCTTTCTTCAGACACTTCTGAAATTGTCCCAAGTAGAACCAGCAACACCAAACTATTCAACTATCTTGGGCATTGGAAGTGTTATCATCAAACACACCTCATACATCAAGCAAAATAAGAGAGACCTCAAAATCTTTCTCAATCAATATTCTCAACCACAGTTTAACTGCCTGAATAGATATTAGAACTCATGTGATTCAGAAGTAATCAATTTTGATATACTTTATAAAATTTGCTTTCTAATGCACTTTCCAAAACAGGTGCTGCTAAGAGTTTGACTCTATCTACTTTGTCAACCAACCAGTTTGGATACAGGATTATGTCCTGCTCATGCTGGCCTGAGTTCCTTTACAATAATAAATTATTTTCCCAGAGCTGACAGAGTTTAACGACCTTTTCAACTTATCAAGCTGGGACAAGTATAAATCTGCTAAAAATATTACTATCCTTTGTTCTTCTTCAGGTCTCAACGGGCTTTCAATTGGGAGTGATCTAACTGACTATGCACACTGTGGCAAAGAGCATTTAGCCATGCAAGAGGTTCCTAAGTTATCTGATGTGTCTGGTGGGAATTATAAAAATATAATTTCAAGGGTATAAATTTACATCATCATGTAAAAAGAAGGTACCAATAAGAGACATCTTCAAAAACAAATACATTTAATGCCTATGAAAGAAAAAGACTGTCATAATTTGGAAGCTGAATATTGACTTACAGATGGAAAGACCCATTAGATCATTCATTCCCTCTCTTTGCCAAGACAGAAATATATCCTAAAGAACATTTCATGCTCTTCTGCCCAGTATGATTTTTGTAACATAAGTGCTGGAGTTTCTATTGAAAACCTGATGGCTTTATAAAGTATGCATAAGAGACTGGCACGTACATATGGGAGCATTAGGTCAAAAAACAGTGTTTCGAGCTACAGAGGGCATTCAGCAGTGGGAAGGCTGTGGGTAGGAATCATGTAGCTCTAGAAAGAGGTATTGGTGGGCTGATCATTGATAAATGTTCCAGTTAGAACAGACATGCACGTAACGTCTACGCAACCATTCCTCGGCGTTCATCTGTCCATACCCATTTCCTATCCGAGTACTTCAGCTAGACTCATAAAGCAAGAGTTATTCATCTATTTTAGCTACTCTAGGATGGAATGAATCATGCCCTAAAAGTATCTATTTCTCACCACTGACTTTTAAGTGAATCAGGAAGCAGGGTCTGACTTAGACAACTATAGTGTGTATGTGCAGAGATCTGTTAGAGAGCTGAGGCTCCACGCTGTTGCCTAATGGGAGCTTGGGTACTACTTTCATATAGGCATCTATACATATTTACTTCAATGCAGAAATACTAATCTGTGGGATGAATCCCACACCTACAATTAAATGAGAAATGAGTCTCATTCTCTGTGACCATATTTGCATAACCATCCTGCTTTCCTTCCTAATTGCTCACCAGATTTGCCTTAGCATTGCGAAGGCCAGAAAAACATTAAGCCTTTGATGAGAGTGAGAATGAAGTGGCCTTCTGAAAAGATTTGGTTCTCTTCTCCCCACTCCAATAAATTACAAGAGTCTCACTCTAAACCACAAAAGGGAAGGCTTGGGTGATTAACAACTGCTTCGCCACCTCTACTCCCCCAGATGTGCTGCATTGCTATGTTAGAATTACATATTTGCCTTTCTGTTACAGAGGAGAGGGAGTTCCAAGGGCCACGAACATCGAGACAACTGTTGACAACACTCCTGCAAGAGCGATGGACAGCTCTGGTTGGAATGATGTGATGGAGCACCTCTGGTGCCTTCCCTGAGACCCAGGGGAATTTCAGAGAACCCGAGGTCGAGTGTCAGAGAGGTCTCTGCAGTCAGTTATACACGTATGACATTTGGAGAGCTGCCATCTAGCAGCATGTCCCTGAGGGTGGAAAAGAGCTCACAAAATTTATAAACTTCAAGAAGAGGCAAAACTTTTGTCTTGCTGTAGCAGTGTCTTGTCCCCATGCTAGGTGCCTCTGTTTACAAATGACAGATCAAGCCAGCCTGGTACCCTTGGCACAGGCAGTTGCACCAGAAAGGTAACACCAAGGTTCTGAACGTACGAAAAAAATAGTCTTAGAAAGAAGTGGTGACTTTCCTGCCTGAAGTCTCCTTAGTTTCAATGTACACTGCATAGAAAAGATGAGAGGCTTGCATTTACAAAATAATTTCAATACATGTTTTTTTAATTAACCAAACTTCTTGGCAATTTCTTAAATATATTTGTGTAAAAATTACAATATTTCATTAGGTGTTTCCCACTTTACATGACATACGTACAAAAACGTGTAGCTGGTGAGTAAAATCCTATTCTGAGAGCAGGAGCAGCACACAGACATATCCCTGTCAGAAGAGCACTGATTTACAAAGCGTGGATCAGTGGATCTGCTCTGACAGATTACGTATTTCATTTCTTTATTAACTGTGCATAATTTTCACATTCTGTTCCAGTTAGCTTATGACAGATAACTACTTTTTAAAATCAGATCTCAAGGAAAAAGAAATGTCAGTGTGGAAGAATAAAGACATTTAGTATGCATTTATTACGTAAATAAATACTCAAGCTTCTCAAAAGTGTTGAAGTAAATGACACATCTACTTAAATTGGTGAATTCATGGTGAGTAGCTTTAAATAGAAGTACTTTTGAAGTAAAAATACCACAAAGTATTAGACATTTCATAAAGTTGAGCTAAATTAGTATTAGAAAAATTATTACTCTTACGTTTTTTATTACATATTGAGCTGGATCTCTCTTCCTCTGAAGTCACCAGGAATATTAACATCTATTTAATTAACTTGAAGCAAGATTTAGCCTGGAAGAGTTATTTTACCATGAGTAAAGGAGAAAATGAAATCTGAAATCCAGCTTTTCCAGCAAGGCACTGAACTCAGATCCACAGAGATATTTAGATACCAATCTCCCACTGGACAAGAAATAGACAGGTAAATATATTTAAGAACGTAGAACTCATTAGCCCTGATCCATTTGGACACAAAAAGTATTCACAGTTTCCCTGAACAGCAAGTAGAGCAATGTGGAAAAACATCAATATAAATCAGTATTATAAAAAAAGGCAGCTCACTTCAATGATGAAGGCTGGATTAATTTTCCAACACTCATTATGAACCATGGGAACTCATGTCTACCAGCTGGCAGCTATGTGCAGCTCAGAGATCAGTTTTGGACTTTACATACAACTTCTAAAAACCATCTCCTCCAAAGCACCGAGGACTGGCTGGCTGGAATTTCTCTGCAGGAGAGAGCCAGTCACCAGCTGAAACACCTTGTTTCAGCCATAGGTGACACTGTCAGTTACACCAGAGTTAATCAGAGGCACAGAGATGCTAATAGTTCAGAGTCCAGCTCATTGTAGGTGTAAAGACTGTGGTTGCTCACTGGAGTGTCTCAGGTTTCTAACTGCAGTAATTGCCAGGACAGTTTTCAATTACCAGCCTTTATTTTGAGTGTGTGCTATAGAGGTCTGTGCGTGCCAAGGTGATGGAGAAATATTGTTTATATTTTTTCCAGAAAAATATGCTAACCGAATGAAGGGAACTTGTTTTTTCCTCTCTATTTTTATCCTGTTTTTAAAAAATGAGGCTGTGCCAAACAAAAGTTTAATGTCTCTTTTATTCACTTTGTGCCTTCTTTGATCCCCAGTATGACTTGTTTAAATTCATAATCATGGCATAACTTAGGTTTTATTCTTTGTATATTTATTTGTTGTATATTTTACAAGTCTTCCATTATTTACAGTATTTTAAGGAAACAAGCTGAAAGATAACCTTATCTCAAATGAATTTTGTCATATATGATGTTCATGGGGATTCTGTTCTCACAGAAGTTCCTTGCCCACATCATTGCCTCCCACCAAAAAACGCTTATAGAATGAACAGGAGGAAACTTTCCTTGAGATTCTCAAATGTTATCCCAAATGGAGTCTGAGGTTCCAACTCAACTGCTACAGAACAGAGCTCGCAGTGTGTCCAAACCCTGCAGATTTCAAGGAACACTGAGCCTTAGAGAGTTTTCAAAAGGCCACAGCAAATTCATGCTCATTTGACTCCCCAGCTCACTACCACACCAGTGGAACTTTGTGGATGTTGTCATCTTTGTATCTGTGTATCTCAGATAATTAATTAGAAATTAGTATGTTTCAGATGAAGTATAACTTCATATGTGTGTCATGATTATGACTTCAGATGAAGTCCTACTTCCTAAGGCCTTCAGAGGTGAAAATCTCACTGTAGCTCTGCTGCAAATATTTTTCAAGACTTCAGTGTTTGTGAGATGACCTGAATTCCAAAATTGAGGATGATTCTCTTACTGGCAAATCTCAAGTATTCAGCCTTGTATCCCTCTCTGATAATGTCACAGACACTGCTGAAGAGCAGATGCTTTACGAGATGATGAAATTTTAGAAAAAACCAAACAAATAAACCCCAGAAAATAAAGTCCAGTCTTCCACACGAGTAGTCAGTCCATGCTCTCAAGATGTCAGCATAGCTGGCAGAATACACATTATCTCTAGCAAAACATCTGAGCATTTCAGTCACACGGAGGCAGAAGTTTCTGCATCCAAACCACATTTTAGGTTGCTAGAATCCAGCTGCGACACAGTTTTGTTAGGATATTTAAAGCACAGTGGTGCAGAATATAGATGAGATGCTGTGCCAAAGAATGGCTTTATCAGTTGCAGCAAAACACACCCAGAAGACAACAAAGCAGTGAAACACCATTATTTTAAAGTAAAACAAATATATATTGTACAGACTCTGTCAATTTATGGAGCTGCTGTGATCGTATTTTAATGTAATCTATTCATTATAACTACTATGGGTAGGAAACTTTCACTAATATAGAAAACAATAATCCTGCTTCAACTTGGAGGAAGTACAGAGTAGTCAGAACTCCTAGTGAAATAGGTATGGCAGTGTAGCATCTCTGCCACAAAGGGTAAGGTAAAATCATTAAAAAACATGGCTTCGCCACAAGCACAGGCAGAGACCAAAGAATTTATGAGTCTTGCATAAAAAGGGATCTTCTAACCTGCATATTTAGCTTTTTAATTTTTACCTATTCCAGTCATCCTTGCTGGCTTGTTCTTGATGAATATAAAAAAGTTTTTATTTTTAATGTAATCTTCATGAAATAATTCACAAAAGAAAAAAAGATAGCTGTGAATGAGCATGTGATATAATTACACCAGTTTAGGAGTTCTTTAGTGGTAATAACCATCCTCAGTAAATACACCTGGAAAAAGGGTATTAAAAAATTCTTACAACAGAGGGCCAGCTGCCTTCCACAAGACTTTTGTTTTCCTCAGGTGGTAATATACAAATACATATTCTATAAATGAGCCAAAGATGCAGAATGTGTATTGTTAAGTCTTACATTTTTAACCACAGTGATTACATTGACAGCTTGTAAACCTTCACCAGGTTTAATTTATTCACTTTTAAATTTATTCACTATTTTAAACCAGGTTTAATTTATTCACTTTTTGTTAATGTAAAAAGCAAGACACACAAGTTACATGGAAGCTGAAAGGAGATGCACTGGCAAAACAAGAATTATGGAAAGATGTTGAGGATGGGATCCAGTTACCTGTTTATAAGCTTCTAATGCCCTCTTAGGCAGTCCAGGGACTATCTGGGGATCATCTCTTTGGTGCCAGCTGCCACTCCAGAATGGCACTACTCTTCTCTAAGTCTTATGCTGTATCTGCCAGCTCAGTGTGGCTGTCTCAGATGTCTTGGGGCACTGAAAATAGTAATGGTTGCTTATATTTAAGCAATTAATCCCACCCTGACTATTTAGGCTCAGCCGTACGCATACTCTGTCCAAGCTAACCCCAGAGAAGGCTGTGCTGAGGAGGGAAGGATGGAGACACCCAAGGCAGTCCCAACCCAAGCTCTGGGCCTGCAACAACACAGCCCACCCAAACTGCTGTATCCTCACACGGCCCCACTGTGTTACAGCAATTCGTTGGTTGGGTCTTTTGGGTCTTGGACAACTCGAGGATCTTGCATGATATTATGTTACATATTGTGGAAAATGCAGGGTTAGGAGAAACAGGAAAATTTTTGCTTCCTCTCTGCATTTTGTCTGCATAATGAGGGAACAGACCTCAGATACAGGTGGCTGGGAAGACCAAGAAAGAAATCAATATATATTTGTAGCTAGGAAGTATGTCCCAGTAAAACGAACACTAATCACTAATCAGCTCTCTTTGCTTCTAGACTACGTGCTTGGGGTTTTCTGGTTTGAGTGTTGTTTTTTTTTTTAAATCTCACCTTCCTTCATTCTCTTGTAACTATTGACAGAACAGAGCATGATTTCCCTTTTCTACTTTCCTTTCATAAGCATTTCAGATCCTGTCTCTTTGAAAGATGCTGCCCATCAGAGATTGCAATCTGCCTTGTACAGTTCTCAGTTATGTTTAAATCTTCTTTCATCCTTCAAAGGCTGGCTGAAAGAAGTGTCAGGTCATTATTTCAGGCTGTAGCTTAATACCTAGGCTTACTTAGTGTATGATGTCTCTCTTTGGTAAAGACCTTCATTCACTGAAGGTCAAGGTATTAGTGTTATTTTTAAATATATTCCCAGCACTGAAGAGTTAAAAATAGCCATCTACGAAAATGCACAGTAATTGGTTAAACCTTGTTAGCAATCACATGAAGATGATAACTCCTCCCAGGAAAAGACATAGCCAAAGCAGCTTTCACATGGATTTATACTTAGTAGAGCAGCTGCGGGCCTACTGAGAAGGAGTTCACAATAGACTCTTGGATTATTAGCAGAAAAAACAGCTTGATGCTGGAAAGGAAGGGAAGGAGACATGAGAAAAAAAAATTTAATGGTGATCTGCAAGTGAATTCCATGGCTTCTCTACTTTGGAACAACCACTATTAGAAAGGAAGCTTAAAAAGATGGATCTGGGAAAGGCAAAGCTGCTGAGAACCGGCCTCAATGCTTTATATCAAGCTATCCACCCTGTGCATGGAATCGCCTGGACAGATGGGAAGCAAGTGATCCTGACTACTTTATACTATCAAAATGGAGAGCTGAAGTTTGGAGACTCAAGCATTGTTGGTCAATTTGAACACGTTCATGGGCTTTACTGGGGCCCATGTTGTTCTACAGACACCCCAGCTCTGCTCGCTGTTCAGCACAAAAAGCACGTAAGCATTTGGCAGCTGATCTACAGCAGTGCAGAGAAGAAAAAGCCCTTGATTTCTCAGACTTGTGAAGTTGGTGAGCCATTCCCACTGCTTTCTCAGGGCTGTGTCTGGCATCCAAAGAAGGACGTCTTGGCTGTGCTTACAAAACGAGATGCTTCAGTCTTGCATGCTGTCCGCACTGACAATACGCGGGTTAAGGCAGAGATCAAAAGCAGCGGACTCATCCACTGTGCTTGCTGGACTAAGGATGGTAATCGTTTAGTAGTTGCTATAGGCAGTGCCCTGCACTCCTACATATGGGATAATGCTCAGAAAACTCTAAATGTCTGCTCCTTTTGCCCAGTTTTTGATGTGGGAGGTTATATCTGCGCAATAGAAGCCACACTGGACTTCCAAATTGCTGTAGCTACTGAGCTTCCTTTAGATAATATCTGTGGTTTCAATGCAGGCATTGCATTTGATGTGCCCTCTGGTACAGAAGCTGGTTCTTTAATCTCACAGTCTGCTCTGGTGCTTGGTGATGAGGAATACTCCATGGACACCCGAAGAAAGTCCATCGATTCAGATAGATCAGGTGTTGATTCACTTGCCTCTTCTTCATCAGGTCCTGTGGATTTAACCCATATCCTTGCAAACCACCGTCGGTCTGACCCCAGTCCTTTCATTACTCTGAAACGCAAAGACTCTGCAGCGACAAATGGTCAAGATTCTTCCCACTTGATCTTGGTGACTTTTGAGAGGAAGGTAACGACCACCAGAAAAGTCACCATCCCAGGTATTCTGGTTCCTGATATAATGGCTTTTGACCTTAGAGCTCAGATTGTGGCAGTAGCCTCTAATACTTCTAATATTGTTTTGGTGTATTCAGTTACCTCTTCCTGTATGCCTCACATTCAACAAATCCAGCTGGAAAAAAATGAAAGACCAAAGGGCCTATGCTTTTTAACCGATAAACTCTTATTGATTCTGATTGGCAAGCAGAGGTTCCCTGAGCCTAATCTCATTCCATCTTCAAGTTCAGACAGGTATATAATGCGTCTTATGGTTAAAGAATTGATGCTGGAAGAAAATTCTTCAGCATTGCCTGAGACTAAGCAGAATATGTTTTATAATTTTGAATCCTCTATTAATATACCTGGAAAAAGAAAATTCTTTGAGAATCTCGCCACAGAAGTGCAACCTCAAAGCAGGGAGTTGTTAATACCAAGAAGCACAGTTATTCAATCTCCGAGTGGCAGGAGAAGACTCATTGAAGAAGTCAAGAGCCCTAGTTACGAGCAGAGCTCTTCATCAAGTGTGAGTGACCTGGATGAGAAAAGGCTCCCAGGTGACTCCTCGGTGGCCATGGAAACATTGGATGCTGAACCCACGAATCGCTCGGTGTCTCTTCGTGGTTTTGGATCACCTAGCAGGATTTCCAGCAGACCGACATCCCCTAAAGTGCAGTTCAATGTGATCCAAGAAACATCAAATTATCCTAAAAACAACAACTTGCCAAGCGAAAGGGGAATGAGTCACATATCTAGAAATTTAGAGAGACTTTGTGGCAGTTTCAATGAGTTACAGCTGAGTCTTTCCGAAATAACGGACTTTGCTAGGAACGGCAGGAGGATATCTTTAGCCTACCCTTGCTCCCAGGAGCCGCCTGTCGTGCATGTCACTTACCAGGTAACATTTTGTCAGCTTAGAAATATTGTGATAGGAACTGAATTTTTAAACACTCTTGTATTTATTTAGCTTTAAATCAAGAGGATGCAGTTTATTCTTATCAACCCACGAGAAATGTAACCTAGGTTTGGCATCAAGCTTAATCTAAAATGGAATTATAATTTGTCACTGGAACAGTAACTCAGGATGATGTGGGTAGTTTAGAGGATACTTCACATGGGAGATTTGTCTGTTTGTTCTTTGATCATGCACAATTGTCTTGGACACTGGCTGATTTTGTGTGCATCTGTCAGAGAGAACAGAGCCAGAGTTGTTATTCTACAAAAGGCTTATAGTTTAGTTTAGTTTAGTTTAGTAAGAGATAAGCCAATGAATAGGGGGCTACAGTAGCTCACCAGAAATGTAATAAATTTAAACCTGAGCTCAAATCCAGAGTCTGAAGACAGCCAGACTCACAGAAAGACGGAAACAAAGTATTGAATCTCTATTTAAGGAAAATTTAAATGGGCAAGACATGAATTTGGCTTATTTCTACTTTGATTTTTCACCACCAGTCTTTGCAGAATTGGACATACTGAATTTGTAAAACATATAACCACTTAAAATTTTCTGAAAGAAACCCTCAAACAAAAAATCCCCCAATCCATCGATATCTAATTATGATTTTGTTAAATAAATATAAGAATGCCAAACCATCATGTTCCTATCTACCCTTGTTTTGGCAAATTTCCTACTGGCTTCAATAAGAATTTCAGCTAAGGAATGTAGGTTGGGTAATTATTTCTATCTACTATTCTTAATATTATTCGCAGGAATACTAACATTATACTGATCAGATTTTTGAACATGCTGGCGGTAGTGATAGAAATGGTGTCCCTTTCAGGATGTAGATGCCAATTATAAATGCATTCTTATCTACTGCAACATAAGCAGCATTATGTCAAAATAATACACTGCATTGTGATGATGCTCAAGTGTTTGTTCCTTAAACAAATTTTACTCCCTTTTACTTTGAAGGAATCCATACAGACATCTAAGTACCCCTCTTTAAACACTCATTAAGGGAATGGTGACTCAATTCAATCATGTTCATTACTTTTTAGCAATCATTTACTTGTCATTTAAGCAGATTCTGGTATGTTGGATTCTCTGGATAAAAGCAAAGCTTTCGATCTGAATTAGTCAATAATTTAACTTGAACGCATTATACCAATCCTGGTGAAAAAGCAACATGTCTATTTTAAATAATTTAGGATTTTATTGGCCAAGAAGCAAGCCCTTCTGTTCTCCAGTATGTTCAGATTAATTTTGATTTCTTAACATAAATCAACTTATTTATTTAGCAAGCAGCCCTATTTCTAGGATTCAATTGGATTAACCTTTCCCGAGAGAAGTTTTATTTGTGACACGTAACATTAATCTGAGATCTGAAGCCGCTGCGCACGTTTGCTTGCACAAGAAGTAAGAATTGGATAACCAGGTTTTTTTCTCTGGAAACAACAACAAAAAAAATAAGTGCTTCTAAAATACTGCTAGAAAAACTATGTTTAGAAAGGAAGACTTATTTTTCTGAACAGGTTAGTTTCACATTAAGCCAGCAGCAAGCCCTGCTAGCACCGCATTGTAGTGACTCAGAAAAAGTGCCACTAATGCCTTCCCACACACCCAGCTTTCCTGGGGAAGTCTCAACTAGTGCCTTGCATAGTTCAGCCCCTTTTCTGAAATCTAACAGGATCACAGCATGATGCCAAAAAAGAATGAAAAATAGACTTGGCAAAAAGGTCTACAGACAGACAGGGAAATATTTGCTTCATAGGCAGCTAATAATTTTCAGAGAAATAGTTGTTTTGATTAGTTTATATTCAGACATCTGAACCTTGTTCCTCCTTCAGGAGTTGTTTAGTGCACTGTGAGCTCAGAGACAGCTGGGCTGTGGGTTCCAGCCAGACTCTGTGTTCACAGAGCAAAAAGTCAGGAAATGGCTTTATTGCCTTATGATATAAATATCAGCCAGTGGAAAACATTCTAAGCTTTAGGAACACTGCAGTCCAGTCAATAATATGGCCATTATCTTCCAGCTCTTTGTGCCAAGTGTATGTCTTCTTAAGTATCTGTATAATCCCCAGCACAGCAGAGACTCTGTCCTGATTGAGAAATCCATTGTACTAAAGAATGTAATGATCAGAACTACATAACCATATTTATGCATTTAAAAAATAAAATGAAGGTTTAAAACACAATAGATAAAAATGTAGCAATAATTAACGAGCAATTACGAACACCGTTGTGCAGAAGCGTTATTGACATATTTATGTGTATTTCCTGTTTTGCTTAGAAAACTAAAACAAGAAAACAAACGTTTATTACTTAATAATTCATAATGTCTGCTCACTTGATAGTCTTCAAAACCTTTGTTTATCCCGTTAGTGCAAGCCTGCCTGTCACTCCTCTGAAGTCGCATCTATGCAGTGCTACCAGAATTTGTATTCTTCGTAGCCCATAGCCATAGAAGAAAACCACAATCATTCACACTTTCGAAATGTCACTGCACTATCACTTGTGTAATAGCATTCAGCCACCAGAGGTAACTTGATCATTCAACCCTGAAAAGCAAATATTATTGCTCTTTCATCACATACAGGCTTGTGATTCAGGGAAGTGTGGGAGGGCAGACAGACAAATGAAATAAGAAGATATTATTTTAAAAGAAAAAAAAAAAAGAAGATCTGTCACAGATTTTTTTCTGTTTCAGTTTGCAAAAAGATACTTTTATCATCCTTTTCCCCCAGAAAAGAAACAGCTGCAGAATATTTAAACTAATCTCATTCAAAAGCTAATTACAGTGGAAATAAAGCCAATCTGGATCTCAAATTAAAGGCATTTAGGCAAACCTCTCCAGGAGGAATAAGATTCATCTTAATCTGAAGAATATCTTTAAACTCCTATATTTTGCTCACAAGCAGTATTATGTCAAAAGTTTATATCACTGAGAGCATATATTGCATAATTAAACAGGAAATAATATCTTTTCAGCAGTTAGTCACAATGATTTTCTTTTCTTAGCATTCACCAATAATTGTATACAATTCAATTTGTACTTTTATAGTATCTTCATATAATTTACTGTGGGAAACTTTATTGCCAAGGTCAGCTATAAAATAAACAATTTTTTTTACACATATCTGGGAGATGAACAGAAAGAATCCAAACATATGGCAGTAAAGTTCTGATAGAAATAAGTGACGTAAAGAAGGGGAACGTAAGGAGGGCACAGAAAAATGAGCGAAGACCAGGCTGCAATGATGAGCTGTAATAAGACCATGAACCTTTCTGAAATCCAAAAGGCAGTTTTGACTCGGGTTGAGCCATAGAAAGTAAGTCATGAAAATGATGGAAGAGGAAGCTGATATGACTGCTCCCTGGAGTAAGAAACTAGTCAGCTATCCTGAAATTTAGAAGGAAGAGATTTAGGATGACTGTAAAAGAAAGACCTGCAGTAGTCAAGAGAAAGTGCGATTAATGCATGGCTAACATTTTGAGCAAAGGTTGAGGAATTTGTTATGAACAAATTCTGTCAACAGTGTTCTGAAACTGATCAATAGCAGACAAGCAGGGTTTGTAGAGGAGACACAATTCCTTTTGTTAGAGCAGATGATTTGTTTGTTGGATACGCAGACACAAAAGGAAAGGAACATGCAATGTCAAAAATGAAGCCAAGTTTTCATACTGCACAAAGAAAGTAAAGATCATACATAAAGATCATGGAAGCACAAGCACAAAAGGTATGTCTTAGATGACAGTACACCTGAAACAGTAGTTGCAGAACTATTAACAGGGAGCCAAGAGGAGAAAAATCCCAGCATCATGTCACCTGGAATGCTGATGTGCTCTATAAATGCAAACTGCACTGGGATTTAAGCACCTCTGAGCACCTCAGATCTCTTCCAGCGTAAACATTTTACAGGCCTATGCTTCTCTGCCAGGTTAATTAGGGTTGCAATTGGAATGTTCCACGAAAGGAAAGGAAAGATACCAGTATCTCCACCACAATAAAAACAGAATCTACCAAAAAGCAAGCAGGAATCACGGCAACAGTAGAAATAATGACAGGGAAGGGGAGCAGTGCAAGCTGCCACACCTAATGAACACTACCTGTGGCAATGCTGCACGAGGCTCGATGAGACACAGTACTCTGAATGTAAATCATAATTCTCCTTCCTCTTCAATGCTCTCTTCCTTAGCTGTTTAAGTACCTTTTCATTGTCTTCTGGCACAGAACCCCCACATCTAGCTAATTTACTACATTTTTCTCATCCTGCACAATGAATATGAGGGGCAAGGTAAAAGCAAGCTGACTAATGGGTACTAAGGAATCAAACCTGAAATCACCAGTGGAGCACAACACAGAGAGTTGAAATCAAGGGTTTAAAAGAATGAAAACAGAATCCTAGACAACTACAGCACTATTCACTGTACAATGCATGTACCGACCTGATACCTTTCCCTTATAAAAGAGCAGATTATTAACACAAAGGAGATGGAGAATATTTAAAATACCTGTAATTCAGTACAGTACTTGAAATCATGCCACAGGGGAAATTATTTGTTCAACAGCAGAGAATAGGGATTAACAGAAGAAAAATAAGATGGTTAAGGAATTAGCTGCAAGGGAGATAGTAATAGTTATAGTAATACAGAAGAAAATGGAAAAAAATTACTAGTGGATTTTCTCATGATGGATTTTCAGGCTCATCTAAAAGTTCCATTAATGATCTGCTGAGTTATGCTTATAAAATCTGCATATGATATAAAGTCAGTAACATTTTCAGTAAAGGATCAGGATTTCACACCTGTAAATTGATGACTATTATTTAACATCTAGAATTAAAAAAAAAAATATTTAAATGAAGTAAATTAACTAATATAAAGTGCATAGTAATATATTCCAGGATTTACAGATGAAATTTCTGCCTTAAACTGGATATTCATTAGCTGGAGACAACCACGGATGAGAAAAGCTTGTACATGTTAAGTGACTACAAGATGACTGTGAATCCAAAATACAATATGTTATGAAAAGAACAAAGGCAGCGTGTGGGCACATCAGTGAGGCACATCCTTCAGCAGGTAATGAATGCAGCACTGGGCACACAGCTGGCAGGTCTCATCTGAAAAACATTTTACATTCCTAGAAATCCATGGGCAAGAAAGACACAATCAGACTTCAACTGATCGCTAACCCAGTGTCAGAAAAAACTATTGTGATTGGTAGCACATTCTCATTTCCTTCACTCTTTCATCAGTTGTTGAATTTAAGTTCATTAAGATGATCTTAGCATGCAGGTGAGCGTAGGCAGTGCATTAGGAAATACAAGACGAATGAAGAAAAGGTCAAGAGGCAGAACCAGCTCCAGCTGACTGCTCAGTGGAGTTCAAAAAAGGGAGAGAAGGCATGCTCGTTTATTGTGCAGACATACGGTGTGTAACATCTCATCCAGGAATCCTTTTTGCCTTAGTAAATTATTTTCTTCTCGTACATATTTGCAATCCAAAATGTGAGTTTTGAAAGACAGTTTGGCACTGCTGCGGTGGGCTGGCTGCTGCCCAGAACACCCTTTATAGGCTATAGAATCTGATCAGGGCAGGCTGACATGGGTGAAGGAAAACAATAATTGGATTGACCATTCCTTTTTGTTGGATTTTTGCTGAAGGAGAGTAGGACTTGACATACTGCAGGAAGTTGGCGAAAGAAACTTAATCTGAAAAAATACACTCATGTATGTGGAAATACATTTGTTTCTTCCATGACTTACATGTTCTTAGTTTACCAATAAACTTTGTTCTAGGATAAAGCAACAAACACAAGGGTTTTTAATCCAGGAATTTCAAGTTCTCTAACTCCTATTAGAGATAAATAACAACACAGTAAAAACAGACATGGATTTTGGGAAGAGGTGGATTACATCTAGATTTGGCTAGAAAAATCGTCTTTGGGTTAAAGCATGAAAGTGGGAAGTACTAAGGCAAGCTCTTAGTTGTACCTCTACCTCTGTCACAAATTACTTCCATGACCTTGAGTAAATCTCTTAAGCTCCCTGTGTAATGGCATGATCATCTATAAAAAGGGGATACTAAGAGTTACCTGCCTCACAAGAAGGTACAGGTTTAAATCAGTTAATCTGTGATGTGACGTGTGTGAACACATTCCTCAAAGAGAAGGCACATTATCATCATTTAAACTAAGCATTAAACAAAAAGGCTAAATAATTAGAAGATGATAACAGAGTAAGATTCTTGACCTGAGAAAATTTGTAAAAAGTCAAAAATAAATGTATAAGATGATAAAGTTTATCATTGTAAACAGAAGTATATGACAAAGACAAAGAAAATAGCTCATGTGAATGCTCACAAGTGATGAAAGACAAACAACCGAGACTTGATCTTTCAGGTCTGTACTTGAAAAACTGTTTAGGATAAAAAAAAAGGTGTCGTGCAGTTTTGTGTATACAAAAATGTCTTCCATTTCCAATGGCTGTTCCAATAACAATGTGCAAGGCTAAGTGGGAAACGAACTAGAACAAAGTCATCCTGAGTATACATTTCCATTCAACTGATTTCAAGTCAAGAGAAACAGAGCTAGATTATTTTCTGATAATTCTTGAGTACATGAAAAAATGGACCACTTGGGCCAAGGCAATGAGCCTGTCTCATTTACAGTCCATTTTTTTCTATAATTCATTAACCGAAGTTCCAGTTTGAATAAACTCTGCTATTTCAAACTGAACTCAGGAAAATGAAATAGTTGTTAGATATGCTAATCCACAATCTGCAGCGATGACAAAGCTTTGCACAGGCAAAAAGCATCTTTGCAATGCCTATGCAAAGCGCACGCTCACTGCTGAACATTCAGCCCATTGAGTTTCAGGTGTGTTTGGGTTCTATACAGTATAGTACTACATAATTTGGAAATACCTAAAAATTACAAAGAAGTTCTCTTATATAGTTACAGCTGTAACAAAAAGTTGCTATAGGTTTATGACTAAGAAAATAATACTTCCTTGATGCATTCCTTAGGTATGTCCTTTATTAATTATGCAGCAACAAATTTCTGCTTGTTTTGAATGTGGACAGAGATAAGAAGACCATTGAAAGTTGGAAAGTTCACGTTTGTAATGGAAAGATTTTTTAATGTTTCTTATGTATAAAATCAATCATAATAAATAAATAACTAACAATCAGCCATAGACTATCTGCATCAGCAATTTATAGCAGAGTGGGGAAAAAGACATTTGCAACAGACAGCAGACATTCTGATTTACAGAATCCAATGTGGTTGCATGACAGCACAGATACTGTGTACAGAAAAGTGAAAGGGATTGATTTAGAAAGGTTGTTACACAGCAAAAAAGCACACGTTCACTGAGAGAGCAACTGTCAAAAGACAGCACAATTAGAAATGAAGACAAGCATTACAAGAGACATTTATTTAGTCAGAGGTTAGATTACTGTGCACACAAATAGAAGATGCAGTTGTGAATTCATTCAGCTGTAAGTTTTACATTAACAAGAAAGATTAAAGGGTATGAAGTAGACACAGACAGGGTAGGACTAGAAGAGGAGTTAGGATAGATGAGATCCTTTCAACCCATTCTAAAATATTACCTTGGATCCCTTTTGAATGTACAAAACAGAAGGGTCTAGGAAATTGGGTAAATAGACTGTTTATTCACATAACAAACATGTAAAAACTGAGGGTATTGCAAACGTAAAGATGCCAAAGAAAAAGAAACAAAGCAAAACATAACACATGGAACTACATAGGGAGAAAGCATGGAAAGAACAAAATGAAATTCACAGGACAAAGTATAGCAATATTATTTAGAAGAAAATGTCTCATTCACATCTATTTCATAATGACATTGAGTCATTGGAAAATTTTCAGTGTTAAAAGGACTTGCAAATTATAGCAGATAGGAAAATCTAAATTCAAATATATGCCCACTCCATGACCATAGCAGCTCAACTCTTTTGTGTCCTTGCACCTTGCAGTAACCAGAATGAAGAAACACAAAGATCTTGATTCTCAGGGCCACCTAAATTTCATGAAGCACAAACAAGCCACCTTTATATTCAAGTGTGTTCTTTCAGTGGATATCAGAGCAAATTCCAGGGCTGTAAATCCATACATTCCCTCTCTCTCAAAGCAAGTCACAGGATTCCCAAGCTACCTTGCCGTGACAGCTTTTCAGAGAGACTGTTGCTATGTCCAGTCTCTCTGCAACACTTCCTGTGCCAAAATAACCCTGAGGTTATTTTACCAGGGTGGAATAGCTGCCCAGTGGCTCTCAAACCCACCCACACAACAGCTGAAACTGAGCAGAGTACTCATTTACTCTGGCAGCATCTGGAACAACATTATTCCAAGTATGATACATTCCCTTCCACTAAACTGGCTTCAAGCAGGGAGGCCGAACAGACATACAGATGCACACCCCAGGACAGTACACATACAGGAGTGAGGCAGCTTTGAGCTGCAGAAGCTCGCAAAGCAAAAACTAAAGAGGCTTTTTTATCCTCCTCACATGGGACTGTGAGATTGTGCTTAGAATGGCCCTGCATGATGATGTCATCTATAAACTGCAGGAAAGACAGACAAAGAAAAGGCAAAATGACTCAAGAACTGAAAGGAGTAAGAGCAGAGGAATGGTTATAATAACTCAGGCTCAATGTCTAAGCCATTAACAAGATCTTTTCTTTTATGTACACGCATATGAAGAAAAGCTTTTCAAATGGATCAGTTACTGAAGAAACAAAAGATGTTCTCCTCTGTGATGGCAAGATCCATTTGAGTTTAGTCCAACAGCTGTTCGATCTGCCCGTTATTGAAATGAAGCACGGTATGTTCTTTTTATTTCTGCTATCTGGTTTCACCTGAGATTTTTAGCATAAAAGAGGCATTTGTGGTAGAATAATTACCCCAGACTTTAGTAAACTGAGCTAACTAACTTTTTTTTTGGCAAGTGTGTGTTTTCCCTTGTCTGAAATACAGCAGAGTCTCTTGAAATCATTTAAATGCTAAGTAAATACCTGCAGAACTACCTATTAGTAGAGTAATATGTTAGGTGCCTCTGCAAAGGAAGGCTGAGAAAATAATCAGTACATTGTGTTACCTGGAAGTAGAATGGCTTCTTTGAGACCTTTTGGCATTTTGCTTCCCCCATCCTTGCAAGCATGTCTCAGACCTGGCAATGGAGTGTAGGCTGGAGAAAAATTCACTCTCAGAATATGATATCTATATTTATGTATCAAGCAGCATTGGGGATTATTTTAATGTAAGATAAAAAATGCAGCTCAATGTTCCTATTTGCCAGTCTCCCATTTTTACCACTCACCACTGACTAACTCGTAAGGACAGAAGCCACAAGGGGAACCCTGGCCCCAGACTGGTCTCTGAATTGCCCTGCCCCTGTCTGTTCCCGTGTCACACCTTCTCAGCAACACACGCACTGCCATTTTCTAGCTATTTCTCTATAATGATTCTGGTGGCTGTTCACAGTCTACTCTGATCCTCTTTCTGAGGTTGTTGAAGAAGACAAGGATATGCAGGTTCCATATTTTTGTCAGGAATCTTCCTTGACTGTGCAGTGCAGTGGAAGCATATATGAAAAAACTCCACGTGCTGTTGAGGCCCGAGCTATTTCCCAGCAGGCTTCTGCAGCAACACGATGCAGCGCTGCAGGGCAAGGAGGAGACCAGTTTTGGCCTGTATTTCCAGCTCCTGATTTTGGAAAGAAATACCCATAATAAACAAGGGGACTGAGAAAACCTATTTTCAGCTCTACAGAATAGTCAAATATTTAATTAGCAAAACACCTCTCCTCAATTTCATGTATTAGACTTCAGAGATATCAAAACCACAATGTCCCACAATCATCCTAATGCATCCCTCTTTCTGCTCAAATTTTCTGATATTGAGTCTATTTCCTTACAGCAAAAAGAAAAACTGAAAAAAGAATCTTTCTAAAACTCACCAAAATCCTGCAAAATTATAAGGTTTGGAGCAGAAGGAGTTGTGTAGCTGTTTATGCAGTTCTGGCTGGTACTTGCTTATATTCCTAAAAGTTTCTTTTGACACAAGACATAAATATTAAATGTGAAGTTTAAAAATATCGCTCCCATCATTTAATACTATATAATTAAAGGGGATGTAATGAAGAGCATGCTTGTATTATAATGACAGCCTGGCATTTTTTACTATGAGTAAACACTTAAGCATTAATAGATTGGAGGGAAAAGCTTCACAACTGTAAGCCAAATTCATGCCCACAGCAATGCTGTTAAGATCATCAGAGTTAAAAGAGCAATGAGCTCGGCCTCATTGTTTGCACTTTAAGCCCAGGACTGTAATACCATTACCTGTGCTAAGTATAGCCTGCCGTGCAGTGCCGTGGTCGCAGCACACAGGAGTCTCTTTTTGGCACATCATCATCATCATCATTGTTCACAGTAAAAGGGTACCACACTCTGCACAAGGCTTTTCCAGTGAAATATTCCATGGGATATGCTTCAAAGCAAATGTTATCAATGACACTGAGAATTTCCAGCATTTCAATGGATGAAAATAAGAAGTCCCAAGAGTCTGACACAAGAGTATGCTTCATCAATTTGACGAACAATGTAATATCCATTTGGACAGTAGAACTTCCACTTTCAGGCCCACTGCTCACAGAATCTGAAGTCTGTCCAGATTTAGAAAGAAAGTATTAAGAGCAGAAGATAAAAGATTCATGGTTTGGAAAGACAATCTTCTTATGATGTAACAGGTGACGTGACAACATACAACCAGCCTGGAAAAGTGCATTTTTAGTAGTTTAAGAAGGGGAGATTTACCTTGCCCAGGAGCATACTTTGTTATGACTGACAAAAATTAAGAATGGTTCATTTGGATTTTCAACAGTTCCTTTTTTCACATTCCATTTCAGAAACAGTTTTATATCCCAAAATCTAAAATCCCAACACAGAACCTATCAGGGCTTTCTTTCCCTCATATCCCAGCTAATGCCCCTGCTCAATAATGACAGGATCACACGCTCTAAGGAAAGTGTGTCAGACAAGGGCTCCCACAATGCTTTTTAGTTGCCACAGATTTTTTTTTCCCATAAAGTGTCAAACTGAAAAAAAAAGACAAATAGAGAATTCACTCTTTTCTATAAGAACTGCAATATCCAGCCAAAAAGAAAGCCAGATGAATCACTAAAAAAAAATAAATATAGCTTCATTTTAAAGCCAATTTGCTAAGAAAAGTAAAAAACAAAGTGGGGGGAGGTTTATTTTCAACTTCTATGCAATATAGAAAGAGAACCTAAATGGTTTTGATGTCTTTTGGTTTTTAAATCTTGTCTCTTTTCTTTTTTTTCCATAAATAAAAGGATTAAAAATGTCATCCATATTTTGTTCATTCTCTTTATGAGAAGATTCAATAAATAATTAAAAGACAGGAAATTTTACTGTAGCAGCTTTTGTAAATCATCTTTTGTAAATCATCTTCAAGGTGATTTGTAAATCATCTTCAAGGTGTAACTTTCTTCTGTTTGCTACATGAATTTGAAAATATACCGAACGGTCTTGGTTTGACAGTAGAGGAGATGGAGACCCCTACTCCCTTCTAGAACAAGTACAGCACAATAATTTTTGCTGCCAACTTTTCCAGGTTTTATAATCTCTTCATCATTTGGGTAGAGCAGATGAGTGAAAAGGCTAAGCAGAAGTAGATGTCACTAGAACAAAAGTCAGCAGGGAAAGGCTGGCTGAGTTTTCAGACAGATGAAGATACTTATAGTTTATTAGAATTAGAAAAGATGCACCTTGTGTTTGAACTTAATTTAAATAAGAGGCAAAATGCCTCAAACCTTGCAAGACCTTTCATTTAGCCCCTCACTGCATTTGCACAAAGGTGTGTTGAGCATGGATTGTCAGACCTTAATGTCATTAGCGTAATAAGGCTTTAGTGCACAAAAAGAAACTGTGCTCTGCCTGCCTGCTCGCTGACTTTTAAAAACGTGCTTCTACATTTACGTAACCAGGGCAGTGCGCTCATTTTCTTTTTCTTGCTTAATTTTTGTAGGCTCTTCTTGGATTGTGCTCACTGCAGACAAGGACGGCTTTGTGCCATTAATATTCAAAGCCACACAAGAGATAATCATAAGGGATGGAACTGACAGTTCAGAAGTCTGTGGAGGTCACTCCTACAAAAAAAGCATCCCAATGCGACCACCAAGCAGAGTGACATAATTTCTGAACAAAGAACCCCAATGACCTTCTTTTCTCCCACAATACAGAGACATTCTGTGGTCTCAGACACTGAGAGACTAGAAAGCTGTCTTCGCTACTTTCCTTGTATTGTAACTGTAAAATCTGTGGCATGGTTACACTATAGCTCCACCCTCGGGTTGGCTGGACCCTCACCATTTCTTCTGAAGGACTGGACCTACAGTGAAGTTGACCACAGCTGCTGTTATTAATGGCTGTCATGGACTGGAGCAGAGAGACTACTGTCTACTTTGATTGAGGTCACAATGTTCTTGGAGGAACACTATTATGTTAAAAATCATGCAGTAACAACAAATCTAGGTGGTGCAGGTGTACAATCAACATAAAACCCGAAGAAAATACAACCAAAGAGCGTTTATATTCACTAAGGAAAACCAGGATAGGGAAGGAAAAAAAAAAAAAAAGAAAATTGCTTCAAGCTCTTTTCTGTTCCAGCTGGATCCCATGGAAACCTGCAACATTTTCAGAAATGCTTAATTTTTATATGAAAATGTTCAATTACTAAAAAGGCTGCATCACTGTCTCCTGTAGTGTCTTACACAGCATGTAGATTTATACATGCACGCAGAAGAGAAATAAAAAAATCTTGCAAGATAAATTAAGGATCAAAGAAGTTGAATGTAAATGTCATTTGGCTAATGCAAGTGGCTACACTGAACCTTTCATCTACGCTCCTGTATGATCAGTAAAAAACAGAAAAGCACTTCTACAGCAGATTATTCATGCCCTAACAGAGATTTCTAAAACTGATCATGGTGAACTATCCCTATTAAATAAGTAAATAAGTGCCTGTTCCTTTCCACTGACTGCAAATGCAAGCAGGGGGACTGGTTTGAAGACAAACATTTACACTTAGCCAGGTGAACCTCACCCTCAGAGACAAGAGGCAATACAGATAGAGGTGAGAGTCAGGCAGGCAGATCCATGGAAACTAAACTATTGTGATTATGGTGACAGAAATGGGCATAAGGGAAGAACTGAATGAACTTCCTAACTTTTCCTCGTTGAAATGCAAAGAGAAAGATAAAGTATCGTGAGCAGCCATGTGTGCAAGGGCATTTTGTACTGCTGGAACCATGGAAAGGCGTGCCTGCTTCACCCTGTGCAGCCAGGGAAACAGAAAAGGAAGGACACTTACTTAAGTTACTATTAGGAGTTATTTTTCACACTGTGCATTTTGGGTCTTGTTAATACTCCTGGGGAGTCTTTTTTCCCTTCCTGGGAACCATGGCAAGCCTATTCAGAGGGCACAGATACTAAAATGCAGTTACAGTACTTCACCCCGTACGAAGGCTGGATCGAGACAGCAGATCTACACTCTGAAGGACTTTAATGGGTTTGGAGGTTTGGCATTAGTACCATTCCAGTGATGCAACCAGGAATCTCATAAGGAACAGTTTCAAAACTTGAAATAAGTAAACAGTTTAATTTCATTGAATTAAATGTCTTCTTCATGCAAGTATCCTCCCAGGGACAAAGGAATCATCATTCTACATCACCTACAACCACAGGCATGCAATACAGCGGAGTGTATTTGTACTACCTTGTTTGCAAAGTTCTCTTTAAGCAGCCTCAAGAAGCATTCCTGATTGTAAAAAAAATCCCCAAACAACAAATAAATATGACTTTCTAAGTATTAAACACATTAATTACCTTACAGTTATTGGGTTAATTGGATTTCCTGGTTCTTTGCATTAGAATTGTGTTCAAATGGGTATTTGTATTGCTACTGCTTTAAAAATTTGATTTAAGCCATGCTTTCCTTCACTGAAATCAGCACAAATCACTGAAATCAAATAAGTAACACAGAGGTTCACAGACACAGCATGGTGAGGGAAGACATGATCAGATTTCTAAATGACATAGCACATTTCGAAGCAGCAGATGTTTCTAATCCTGCAAATACCCTTGAATAACATCCTTGTGTCTCACAAATCTTGGGTATTTACAATGCTTATGTTATGGCCGAGCAAAATAAAACTTAATTATAACTAACTAGAATGATGGGAGGACATATTTTAGAGGACTGCTTAGGCTCAAACAAAGGAAAAACTACAATGAAATTTTTCTCACAAATATTATCTTCTATGGGTGATAATCCCACATTTTGGTCCACTTGAATTGAAGTTAATGAAACACATAAAGTGTTACAGGGGAACTCTGCGAAGGGGAAAATCTGAACTAGCAGAGATCAGTAAGTATCCAGGCATTGAAGATGCCTCAAAAGTTATAACTAGACATTTTTTTGTCATTCTCTCACATTACCATTTTAGTTTTTCATGCATTACTCTTCCATAAAACAATCTGAGTGTTGAGGAGATCAGGAATGAAAGGAGATTCTTTGAACAGCTATCAAAGTTTGGTTTGGTTCTGTTTGGTGGAGCTAAAAAAAGGACAAATAAATTTTCAGATGATGAAACAATTAGTTTCAAGGAATAATTGGCTGTAAAATTAAAAGCCTTAGTTCTGTGATGCTTAATGAATTTCTAGGTTTGTTATATTTTGGTGACATTGCTTTTTCTGCTGTGTGATTCAAAGGTTAAGTAGGAGCCAATCTGCCTGAAGGTGCCATCATCATACAGCACAAATAGTCTGGTAATGAACAAGGACTCCAGTTTGTCCTGTTGGACACTTAAAATTTTTTAGGAAGGCTTAGGAAAAAATGCTATCTATCAATTAAAAATGTATAATGTTAAAGAATAGAACTGCTCCTACATTTATGAACATGTTGTTATGCACATATGCTTGAAAACAAGTGTATAAATCATATACCTATACTCAAAAATGGACAACAATTGAACAAAGAAGTATTTGTTTTCAGGTAATGATTTAGGAGAGCAGCGCAGTGCAGAGCTATCTTATCTAGTGTCTATCACAGGGCTGTAAAGTTAAAATTGAAAGCAATAAAAGCACTGGAAGAAGTGCTAAAGAGATTTATGCAAAGCAGAGGATAAATTTTCAGCTTTGATTTGGATGGAGAACAGATGGAGAATCAGTGAAGGAGAGAGATAAAAGATGACTGTTCTATTAAGCACAAGCTGTACAGAAGATTTTTGCAAAAACAGTGACAAAGGCATGTGGAGAGAGAGAAAGAGTTTGTACTAAACGAGTTGAGCAGAGAGGAGGCTGTGAAAAGGAGAAAAGCATAGACGGAGAAGTATTCACCATCCTCCACAAATGCTATTTTATAGGGCCGAAATCGATCAGTTTAGGAAAGGGGAGTTGTTCAGATCGTCTAAATATCACGAAGCACCAACTCCCCTTTCTAGCTCCTTCTTTCACCAGCAGAAAGGACAGTCACCAGGAAGGACAGTCACCAGGAAGGACACTGTCCTCTGGAAGAATAAAGAGACTACGGGTGCTAAACTCGTGTCCCGAGTCACCCAGCAGGGAAGTCTGTATTCTGTAATTAAACTAGAGGAAAGCTAGGAACACTAGGAGCTTAAATTAGAAGTGGAAGCAGAATGACTACACTCAGTATGCCACACCAGAGGCACTCAGAAGTCTAAATGGGGTACCAGCTCCTCCAAAACATTTCCCCTGTGGGGAATAAACAACATACCACAAAGGCTAAATTTCCATTTTAATTACTCTGCATCTTTATCCAGCACATTTATATGCATCCCAGTGTATTTTTAGGAGTCACTATAACTTTACTTAAAAGTATAATCTGCTTCAAAGTAAATTTAAACTTACCTTACACTTCCCATAAGTTACCTGATAAGCATGCAGCAGTCTACTTTCTTTTCATAGTTTTTTTTTGTATTGGCCCACTTCTTGAGAAAATGCTAACAACAGAAGTTCCGTATTCCACATAGGCTTTTTCTTTTTTGATTTTGAAAATGGTTTCATGAGAACAATAATAAAACAACACACAAATGAAATCCAGCAAAATCAAAGTAATCTGAAATTCTGCTGGCCAATTTATGATGCTGACTTTGCACAATGAAATATTATTTTGCTATTCTTTGTAATAGCTAAAAAGTGAGAGATCACAGCAGGAAGTGTCTAAAGTAGGTCCTGCATTACCCTCAACTAGTTCTTCCATTTTCCCCCTCTATTACTCTAGAACAGTATTTTCTATACTCATGTGAATTTCTTTAATATCTTTTCAATCACTGAAATAGCATCAACAGTATCATCAAACCTAACTTCCTTTCCCCTGATTCCCATTCTCTTCTGTGTTTTCTCAGCTTGGACAATGAACTTATTTTTACCTATTTTTATTTTCAGGTTTTCCTGCCTGAACAGAAAACCACAAGCACTGGACCATTTTCTCACCCAAAATGTAGCTGAGAAGTCCATCTCTCTAACCCAAAACAGTGCCAATTATTCTGCAGTAACTCCTGTCAGACACTTATCTAACTTGTTCTTTAAAAACCCAGTATACAGTACCTGGTTGCACTAACCCATCCTTTAGAGCCAAACTCACCTGACCTGACTTTTAAGCATGTGAAGTTAGGCAAGGTAAATCTCAGGAGTTATGAAATTTCACACATGCAAGTAGTACTTTATTTTCCACTGTCACATGCAACTGAAATTAACTTATGTATTGGTGGTTTATATGTTAATAGTAATTTTATATGTTTATATCTATATATGTTATTTAGTCAATGTTGTGGCTTCATTTTTTCAACAGACTGAGGCAAGTTCACAGTCTTGATGTTAAATATGCACCCACTTTGCTGAGGTTCAGTAGTTCTTGCTAGTGCTATTATCTAATGGACAAGGAGAGAGCTGCCATCACCCCCCAACTAATGACATTGGGGTAGATCTCATTCGAGTCTCCAAAGTGGCAAGGATCCATCCCTCCTGTGCAGGTACCATGGCATCTCACCAGCCAAGGCAGCACACAGCCAGGAGAGCATCCAAACACCACAGGGTGACACTACCGACAAAACCAAACCAAAATTCCAGGCAAATGCAAACTTTAGTTCACTTCAGAGGCAACAGTCACTTCCTTCCAATCAAACACACTTAATCAATTTTAAAAACATAAAAAAGGCAGTATAGAAAGACGGTTCTCAAGCATTATTTTTAAAAAATAGTGCAAAATTCACAATAATGTACTAATTTCAGCAGTCAAAAAATAAACTTTTGCTGAGTAAGAAAAGCTCTGATGTCCTTATGGAAATTTAGCAGGAGGTGATGTTTTCCAAAGCAATACTGGAGACAGGAGTCTGCATTCTCCATCGGACCCCTCTTCATTCATCCTGCAGTCACCGGATGGAAATACACGGACCCAAACATTTATGGGGCTAAAAATACCTACCAGAACAACTAAAGTGGATCAGTTTCTCAATCCAACCCACAGCTTAGCTGCACAGTTGTGCCAGCATAGAAGGCACACCAACAAATACTAACATGGCCCATTGCTATCATAGCTCATTCCTTTTATCTGTCAATGAATTCTGTGTGTGTCTCTCTAAATATCAATAAATTTCTTTTTAAGTGTAACACTTCAGAGCATTTTCAATATTGGTCATTGCATTTGTTACTTGTTTCCTACCTTAGACAGCATAACACCATTTAATTTGTATGATGGTAATTGCTTCCTTTGTTATCTTTCCCTCAGAAACTTAGTTCACCTAAGTCAAATGAAGAAAAGTCAGAATACTGGCTCTGCTGCAAATGACTGTCAAAGTTTCCCTTGAACTGCAAAAAAGTCACAATTTCATTCAGTTTGTAAATATTCTTATCCTCATGTAACTCGTACACAGCTGTCATCTACATTTCCATGTCTACCTTTCCTCATTAACATTTTATTTAGATATCAATGATATTGTTATCAGCACAAAATGTAGCTACACTGATCTTCATTGATACACTGCTATCTCAAAACACTTGTACCTGTTAATAGCATAAAAGAAAACTGCATGACAACAGTGTGCCAGAAATGCAGGATTAACCTAAGCAGCAGCAAAGATCAAAGAAGTACTTTTGCAGATTAGTTACATAAAAGGAAAATAGAAAATGTATCAGTAGGAGACAGAAGTATCTAGGACTCAATTGTTTACAGGCACAGGAAAGGGCTCTCACAGCAACATTTACAGAGAAGATGGGGAAAAGATGTGTATATATGTGGCACAAGGAAAAGGGAATCCAGATTAAGATTCGAACAACCTCTTTCACAAGATATTGTTAAACATCTTTAATTATGTCATTTGTGTATCAGCTTGGTTCTGGATTAACCACGGTTACAAGGATGTGTAATTTAAAAGAAGATACTATTTGCTCTGAAGACATATGCCTGGAAATGTCCTTGCAAAGATTGTTCCAAAGGAACACTGTCATATCAAAAATCCTTATTTACAGCATGGCTGGTTTACAGAAATCAATTTTAAAATGAAAAGACTATTAAGAGGCTATCTTATTTCCAATATACATCATGCTATTCTGGTTTTGCATGTTATTTATGGTATACGACAAACTCAGAAGTCAGGAGACTGACTTTTACTCTGCAGCACTTCCACAGCAGCACAAGTACATTAGGTTGACATCGAGCTGTATTCCAGTGTCTTTATTCCAGGTCTGGAAGGTCTGTTTTCCTTCCTCAAATCAGAGATTTTGACTATTCACAGTTTAGGTCCTTGTTTGGGGCAGCTGTCTCAAACACTTGAAAACCATTCTGTCCATGAGGTCTCCCTTTGAGTCTCCTTTTCTTTATGCAACGCCACTCCTCAGTTTCTCTCCCAGACATCCACCCTGGACCTCATTTCTCTGGCCTTTGCCAGTGTCCAGTGTCTTTCCTGAACTGCAGCAGAGTGGGTAGAGCTCAGCTGAAGGCCTGTTTCAGACAAGGAAAAGCACTGGTGCAGGGTTTTACACACAGAAAAAGTAGGCTGTCACAGCGTGAACCACTGCAGAGGGTGGTAAAACATTCCTGTGAGTTTTGTACATTTCCCACGCCTTCTTCCCCGGGTCGGAAACAACCGTTTGAAAACTAATAAAAACAACATCCTGAGTCTCCTTTGTCTCTACCAACAACCAGCAAAGTGCTGGACCTACCTGTGCAATACAACCTGCTAGGGCAGCCTTCAGGAGAAGTGCAGTGGCAGCTGCTTTAGGAGAGGTGTGGTAGCTACAGATGTAGAGGAAAACAGCAATTCCCACTCACTTTGTCACTGATTTTCTAATCCCCAAAATTTGCACTAATATTCTCCATTCCTCAAAGTCTGGAGCCACAAGGAATCCCCCGCAAGACTTTGTGCTACAGAGCACAAAATTCATTTCTGCCTGTGCTGTGGAAATACTGTGACCCCAGTCTGGCTGTACTCGGCCAAGCCAAGCAGACACAAGACAAGGATCTCGTTCACACACCCCCCAGCACTGTCTGACTTCTTCTGACACCATGATATTGACTCAGGACGAGGCAATTTTCTGCAAAATTGCTCATATTATATTATTTTCATTACTAATCAGCTCCCAAAATGAAGAAGAAACATTTTTAATCTGATAATAAAAAACACATAAAACATCTGTATCTTTTACCTACTGATCCTAGGCTTTACCACATCATATTTTAGAGGTCTAAATTACATGGTAGTGCCTCATTAAGTTTTCCCATTAAGAAATACGATTATGAGATCAATTTGCTCATTCAGTAGTGTCTGTAGCCTGGATTAAATATATATTTTTTTAAATTATGTTTATGAAGCTAAAAGAAAGTATCTTCAAATTATTCTTTTTCCTTGCAACATCATGTCCTTTAAATGTGTACATGTTCAGTAAGAGCAAAGAAAAAATCTCCAGAGTGCAAAAATAATAACTCTACATGTCTCTTCATCACACCCATTCCATCCTCCTTCCCTGCCGTTCCCTCCCTCTAGCAGGTATTCATCACTCTTCTGTCTCAGACTCTCCTATATTCTTATTAACGTTGTGTTTCAACTAATTTGAAAAGCAGACACCCAAATGATACAACAAATTAAGTTATGAGAAGGCAAATCTGCTCTCCATGCACGGCCTGAGAACAGATTTGTGAGTCTGCTCAGTGTTTAAGGACAAGCCTGACTCAATGCAATCACATGTTTTTAAAAGCCCAAAATGTGTGCTTTAAATGAGCATGACCACAGGAAACGACTTCTGTAATTTCAGCCTTTTAAACACTTTTCCTTGCATAATTTCATTGACCCACTTTCTACCTTATAGACATCTCCTGAGGGGTTCTGCGTCGCTGAAGTCACAGACACAGATCGTATGTATCAGCAGTGAACAGCTTGGAAAGTCTGGAAAAGAAAGAAAGAAAACAAGAGATGTTTACTTGCAGTACAGCTGCTGAGGAATAACCACTGTGCCTATGCACACCGTGCCTGTGTGACCAGCCATGGCTCGTGGCTGCTGGCCAAGCAGCCTCCAGCCATTTTCATGCTGTTCTACATGTCAAAATAACCAGGCTGTGGTTACACAAATAAGACACACGCTGTTGGGCACGGAAATAAACAACTGGTGTAATAGCAACTACCTGCACACCCTTCTGGCTCTCTGGTAGGTTGAGACAATTTCATTTCAATGAAAATATTATTTTACATATTTTCAGTTAACTCTTGAGTTTTTGTGATATTTTCAGTTCATTTGTTGAACTCTATTAGCAGTTTACATATAACAGAAGTCACATGACAAAAATAAGTCTTTAAAAATACTTAATTGTATAATTATATGCATAGGAAACAAAAATAAATATCTACCATGAAAATGTCTTTGAGGCATTCTTAAACTGTGGTCTCTCTGTGGTTTAAATGTTTATTTGTGTCTATTAATATTGATGGTCAATTTAAGTTTCATATGAAAAAAAAAAGTGAAACCATTACTGTTCAACACAATTCTTTGTGAGACTGAAATTATAATCAAAAAACTGTTCCTGTCTAATAAAGCCAGCTGGTGGCTCAGGGTCCCAGACACCAAGTGACAATGCTGCTTGGCCAGACTCACTGCTGAGAAAAGTGGATATTATGAAACAAAGAGTAGATTAAACATTTGTAGAACAGAAATTCTTGGGAAACTGGCTTGAGTGAGCTGTCCAGTTAAGACAGTGGTGGGGAGGAAGGAGGTGGGATTGTCTTTTGCCAAAGGGTTTCAAGGCCAGGCTGGATGAGGCTCTGAGTAACCTGGTCTAGAGGAAGATTGGAACAAGGTGATCTTTAAGGGTCCTTTCCAACCCAAACCATTCTATGATTGAGTGATTACTACAGGAAATGTTTCAGGTTTCCTTTTCCATTCTGTCTTGGCTAGTTTTGGACTGTTGTCCCTACAGCTGCACCCTGTCTGTTGGTAATGACAGAGGTTTAATAGAGAGGACAAATCAGAACCATGTTTGTCCATTTTCTGCTAAATTCTCATACACTTAGAGTGTATTCATGGAGCACCACAGAGAAGGTGGCCTTTAGGTCCCCTGCTCATATTTCTAAACTAAAAGCATAACCTCAGAAATCTACTCATTACCTCAAATCTTGGTATAATTTATTTATTTGCTGTAAGTCACACCATCAAGTGCCTGAAGCTGGCAGAAAGACTCTTTTTCATTTCAAAAATGTAACGGTTCAGATAAACCCTATTGTCCACCTCTGGTCATCCTGGCCTCTGTACCACAGGCACATCTGCTGGACAAGCTTCCAAAGGAACCTAGGAACTCATTTCTTTTAGTTTGAATGGCAGGAATTTTTCTTCCATAAACCGGTGCCAGTACAAACACATAAAAGAAGAGTTCTTACTCCTTGAAACCTTCTCCAACACACCAATCTGCCTTTCAGCATCTTGCAGGTGCCCTGTTAGGTCTGAAACAGTCAAATTATGTTGAGCTTCTCTGGATACAGTATCTGGAATTTTACCTTGTATTCCATAGATACCTAGGTATCTAAAATCTACTTACTGAGTTCAGGAATTTTTCAGAAATTTTTTTCAGCAGTTTTTCAGAAATTGAGGCAAAATCTGCATTTAAAATGGTTGGTCCCTGAAAATCACCAAGTTTTAATGTGCAGTCGCTCTGTTGGCAGTTTGTTCCAGTGGTCAGCCAGACTCACAGCTGTGTCTTACATATTTGAATCCATCCATGGCTCTTGTTAAACCTTCCTTCCCTAACTTCAAGAGCTTTTAAGTGCTGTTTTTCCCTCTGTACAGGCACTCATGCGATATGGCCAAGTCACCACCTAGTGTTCTACTTTTGCTAAGTTTGAGCTACTTACATATTTGACCTTGCAACTATTTTAAGCATTTTTTTCCCACACCTTTGCCAGCTCTTTTTACGGCACCTTTTCCAGCGTTTCAACATCCTATCAAGAGTGTGGGTTTCAAAAATGGTATGATGATCACACTGCTCTGCAGTGCTGAGGAGTGGCAAAGTGGCACAGTCACGCAATATAATTAACTTTAAAAGGCCTCAGAGACTTACAAGGAGCTATGCTCGATGCAATAAATCATGACCAGGTAAGTTGTACTGGAGTAGTTCTGCGCCGAATTTAGATGCTTTCCTCACTTCAATGTGACCACCTCACGGGATGGGATACACCACACTGAGGACCTGATGTCCTCCCACTGAGGCATCTCTGCTCTTCTGTGCCACTTCCTCAGGCCTCTCTAAGAGCCACATGGGTGTGAGCAGGCTGGGGATGCCGTGTCACACAGTGGATGACCCCTGGGAGGGATGGAAGTGATAAGAGCAGGACACAGCTGGTCCAGGGAGGGGATTGTCCCTCTCTGCTCTGCACTGCTGTGGCCACACCTCGAGTCCTGTGTGCAGTTTTGAGTGCCACAATATAAAAAAGGATTCCAAAGGAGGGCCTCAAGGATGGTGAAAGGTCTGGAAGGGAAGCCTTATGAGGAGCAGCTGAGGTCACTTGGTTTGTCCATCCTGGAAGAGACTGAGGGGACACCTCATTGTGGTCTTCAACATCCTCATGAGGGGCAGCAGAGGGGCAGACACTGATCCCTCTGGCAACTAGTGACAGGAGCCGAGGCAATGGCATAGGAGTTGTGTCAGGAGAGGTTTAAGTTGGGCATCAAGAAAAGGTTTTCCACCCAGAGGGTGGCTGGGGACTGAAACAGGCTCCGCAGGGCAGTGATCACAGCACCAACCCTGAGATGAAGAAGCGTTCTCAGGCACGTGGTGTGATTCTTGGGGTGTGCTGCGCACAGGAGTTGGGCTTGATGACCCTCGTGAGTGCCTCCCAGCTGGGGATAGCCTATGATTTGTGAATCCCCGTCTCCGCCCTCCACCCGCTCAGCGCCCGCAGCTCCTCAGGGACACT
>VZTA01004746.1:190181-252747 GCA_013398855.1 Mohoua ochrocephala
GCCGCTGCCGTGGCCGCCCGGTGCCGGGGGGGTCCCCGCAGCGGCTGCTCTGCCCCTGGGGCTGGGACGGGCACCGCATTTCGCCGAGCGCCCGGCCTGTGGTGTGCCTCCTGCCCGGCGAGCTGGGGCTGGGCCGGGCGCTGCAGGAGGCGGTGTGGGTTTGAGCACAGGGCAGTGGAATCCATTGACCAGTGGGTCTCTTGCTCTTTTTGCTTTTCCAGATCCGCTGGGATAGTGCAAACGCCCCTTGTGACACAGGAACCTCTCCAGATGGCCCAGGAGGCTTTAGCATCTTGGTGTGTCTTATGAGGCACATTATCTCGTATCTCCCTGCCATCAGTAAGTATTCCCCAACAACGTGTGCGGTTCTGAGCACAGCGAACATCCAATGTTAATTTTCCTGGAACTGGTGGCTGCTTAACAGGGCTGAGATTGGTTATAGAGGAAGGGCCAGGTCGATGGTGGAGAAGTTGCATTTGAAGTATGTTGAGTGCTCTCCTGTGAGGCAGGATTCAGTGTACTTAAACTTATCCCTGACAGACATTTCCTTAATTGGCTCTTACAGATTATGAAATTCATGGAGTGCCTTTCCCTCCTCTCCAAGGTAACCTGCTTCCATCTTTAGCTATCACTTATAGTCAGAATTTTTCCTTAGTAGCTGACCTAAATCTTTGTTGAAACTAAGCTGATTATTATCATGCACTGTCTAGAGTATACCTGGAGAACAGTGGATGGATGTTCTGTCACTGGGCTGGTGGATGTTCTCAAGTTTCCACTCACAGTCTTCTCCAGACAGAGAGCCCACTTCCTGTGCTTCTCTGATCCCTGGGCTTTGTTAAGCGTTTCCGTCATCCTTGAACTCAGAAGTAGGTGCAGTGGAGATACTGTTAGCAAAGAGGGAGTGGGGTAGTTATCTCCCTTATGTATGGCATCCCTCTTAAAACATTCCAGAATGAATTATTCTTACTTGGCAACATTCTCACATTACTGAAATATTCAATTTGTGATCCACTGTAAGCCAGATCCTTTTTTGCTATACCTCTCCCTAGGGAATTATCCCTGGAGAGGTATCCAAGTTGGTGGGTTTTATTCTTTACTAAGTGTATTATTTTGCACTCGTTATTAGCTTGAGAAGAGGCTACCTTGGTCGTAACAACATAACTTTCTATACAGTTTGAATCTTTGAAATCCACTCTTGCAATCCTCTTCCTGCAAGTTGAGGGTCATCCACAAATAATTAAAATACTGAGTGGTGCCAGGCCCTGCGCATTGTGATAAACTCTTCCAGTTTGACAGTTTTTACTTTCCAAAAATCTTTCTTCTTGTTCTTCATGTTTCCTACTAAAACCGCAACTCATTCTGTGCCACGGCTTTGCATCTGAGCCTAATTGTATGGAGATCTTAAATTAGGAAACCATCAATTCCTTTGAACTGGCTTTCGTGCACAGGGCAGGGATTGCTCACAGCTCAAAAGCTAGAAATATGTGTAAAATCCTGGAGTTTTCCAAAGTGTTGATGCCTTGTGTATGTCTTCTTTTAAATTCTTTTCTTGTTCATTTCCTCAGAAAAATCTGCTTTCATGCTAACTTTCTTCAAAATTGAATTTGCTTTCTTAGGGAGCTTTCTGGGATAACCATCCAAATGCCTCATTCTCACACGCTTAATACGGGATCAGATTTGTAGATAATACATTAATGCTTGGTTATACTTGTAAGGGATTACTTCATCTGACCACAAATGGTCCAGGAAGTTGAGAGTGAGCAGCAGCGATATTTTGAGAATTGTTGATATTGAAGTAATTGGAAAATATTCTGAGAACAGCAACTTACTGATTAGAATGAAAGGACTGGTCTTGTGATGAAAATGCAGCAGAAATCTGATGGTAGGCCTATAAAAATAGCAAAGTTTTTTTCTCTTAAAATTGCATTTCATGGTGGAAACATCATAAGCAAAACAATTACTGGGCTGGGAATTAAGCATAGGTGAACATTACGTGTATATTGACTTCACTGGAAGGAAAAGTCCAGCACCGGCAGGGTCGTAAGCTAAATCATCATCCAGGTATCGTCCTCTGTCCTCGGCAATAGTTTATTTTTCCTTCTCATTCTGTTCTGTGTAGATGTTTCACTTTAAAAGTCATGGAGCTGGGAAAGGCGAAGCTCCTGCGGACTGGCCTCAATGCCTTGCACCAGGCCATTCACCCCGTGCACGGGCTGGCCTGGACGGACGGGAAGCAGGTGATCCTGACTGCACTGCATCTGCAGAACGGAGAGCCCAAATTCGGCGACTCGAGCGTGGTGGGTCAGTTTGAACACGTGCACGGGCTGTACTGGGGCCCGTGTCCCACCGAGGCCCCGGCCCTGCTGGCGGTGCAGCACAAAAAGCACATCACCATTTGGCAGCTCTGCTTCAACGGTGCCGACAGGAACAAGCTCCTGGTTTCCCAGATCTGTGACATCAGCGAGCCGTACCCCGTGCTCCCGCAGGGCTGCGTGTGGCACCCCAGCAAAGAGGTCTTGGCTGTGCTGACCACCCGGGACACCTCCGTCTTGCCTTCTGTCCACCTCAACAACTCCAGAATTAACGCGGACATCAAGGGCAGCGGGCTCATCCACTGCGCCTGCTGGACCAAGGAAGGCGATCGCTTGGTCGTGGGGGTGGGCAGTGCCCTCCATTCTTACATTTGGGATGATGCTCAGAAGACACTGAGCGCTTGCTCTTTTTGCCCAATCTTTGATGTGGGAGGCTACATCTGTGCCGTGGAAGCTACGCAGAATTTACAGGTCGCTGTTGCCACCGAGCTCCCTCTGGACAAGATCTGTGGCTTAAATGCTGGTGTTGCCTTCGAAGTTCCATCGAGCGTTGAAACCGAGTCCTTCCCCTCGCAGTCCAGCTTGTGTGGGGAGGAAGAGTATTCCTTGGATGGAGGGAAGAAGTCACTGGACTCTGAGAAGCCCTTGTCTGTCGTTACATCTCCCGTGGATCTAACTCACATACTTTCTAGCAAGCAGGGTGTTGATTCCAGCCCTCTCCTTCACCTGAGGCCCAAGGACTACCTGACGGGAAGCGGCCAAGATTCCTCACACCTCATCTTGGTGACTTTTGAAAGAAAGGTTACGTCTACCAAAAAAGTGAGCATCCCGGGCATTCTGGTTCCTGATATAATGGCTTTTGACTCCAAAACTCAAACTGTCTCTGTTGCCTCCAATACTTGCAATGTTATTTTAGTCTATTCACTGACTTCATCCAACTTACCCAATATTCAACAAATTCAGCTAGAGAAAAGCGAGAAGCCAAAGGGTTTGTGCTTCTTGACCAATAAATTGTTACTGATACTGGTTGGAAGACAAAAATTCACTGACCCTGCTTTCCTTCCCTCCTCAAGATCAGACAAATACATGATCCGATTGATGATTAAGGAACTAGTATTTGAAATGGGTCCTTCAATGTCTGTGTCAGCTGATGGCAGCTCCGGTTTGAACCTTTCCAGCGTTCCTCATGACTCCTCTAGAGGGGTCCACCCTCTCAGCCGGGGGCTCCTGATACCGGATCGCTCTGCCCTCCAGTCCCCTACGGGCCGAAGGAAACTCATTGAAGAAATCAAGAGTCCTGTTTATGAACAAAACTTGGTGTTGAACATGAGCGACCTCAAAGACAAAAAGATTTCCATGCATTTTCCTCCAGCTGTTGAGACTCTGGATGCTGAGCCAGTTAATCGGAGTGTGGCGCTGTCTAACATTTCGAACAAGCCAACGTCCCCAAAAAGGCAGCCTGAGGCAGCTTCCAAAATACCCAATTCTTACAAGAATAACCTGTTCAGTGAAAAGGAGGCGAGTTACTTTTTGAAAAATGTGGAAAAATTGTCTGGTAACTTCGCAGAATTGCAGCACCATCTCTGTGAATTAACTGAGCTGCTAAAATCTGGGAGGAGAAATCTTCCACTGTACCCATCTTCTCGGGAACCCTCTTTTATTAACATCACCTGCCAGGTAATTTTAATGTTGGAAGCCTTAATGGTGACACCTGTTTATGGCTGTATGTTCTTTGTAATGCTCAAGTAGCAGGCAGTAGGATTAGATTTCCATCCTGTTCCTGCGGGTGGAACTAAGGCTCTAAATCCCATTACTCTGCAGGCTTCCAGTGTTTTTAAAGCAGTAGGATACCCAGGAATGTGCAGCTCCCTGTCCCCACCTCACACTGGGCCAAGCCCCTCAGCTCTGCACTGAGGCTGCTGGGACTCCAGAGGACCCACGTGTGGCAGCTCAGTTGCAGAATTAAAGCCCTTTATGGAGTTGTAGGAAGGGAATGTTTTTCCTAGGCAACTTCTAAATCTTTCTGTGTAGAAATTTAGACAAGTGAAGAGTTCCATGTGTGGGAATTGGTATCAATCTCCCGCTCTCCTGTGAGGAAAACTAAAATAATGGAGACTGTAACAAAAGCAAATTGCTTTGGCTTTGAAACAGAAATGTTGCTAATTAGCATTGAGAGCACCATCCAAGGAGGAAAGAGACCCTTAGGGACACAATAGATAATTCCATTAACGTAGCTTAAAAATGGATTTAAAGTGAAATTTCATGTGAAAAACACTTTCTTTGGCTGAAAGCTTTGGTCTTGCAAATCTCATGCTAGAAAGGGTAAATTACCTGATCATCAAAACCTGGCACAGATCTACTAGGTGGCTTCTAGAATTCAGATTAATAAACCTTAGTCAATATTCAAAATAATTTAAACTGTCATTTTCCTTTCAATTAGCTCTTAATTTTAAGCTTTATTATTGCAAAAAATTACCAACTTTTGTAGCATTGAACTCAAGTTCTAGATCATATTCCCTCACTCTCTTCACTGTTTCCCATTGTAAACATTTAATAATTTTAATAACAGATCTAGAAAATGCTTTGTTCTGCCCTACTGGGCATAATCTTTGAAGGTGCTTTTTGGATTTAAGGCTTGGGGCAGTGATGGTCAGGGCTGGCACAAACAAGCCCTTCTGAGCCTGTTCCTCCCCCCAACATCCATGAGCAGGAGTTCTCACCTCTGAAGTTGTGGATCCGGGATGGGTGGGGGGAGGTGGGGATGGAAAACCTGCAGCTTTACAAACTCCCTGGGGAAACGTCCTTCACAGATGGAAGGATGAGGATGAGGATTGTGCTGTGGACGAAGCTTGTGGTTTCTTCAGCAGCAGTGCATGATTTTCTCTCCTGTTGTTGTGATGTGTGCTGGATGAACACTGTTCCTTGCTGCTGTCTTCCACTCATCAGCACTTTGAGACACTTTGAAGGATAAATGTTGCAAACAGGTCTGAATGTATGTAGCGTTTGACTTTCTGTAAATGATGCCACTGAAGACATGTCTGTGATCCTGTTTTGATTAATGCCATTCTAACTATACATCACAGTAGCTAATGACTGTTTCTTGCATTTTCAGAAGCAGCTTTCCAAAAGTGATGCAGATGAAAGTCGGGCTGTTCTTCTCTGTGGTGGCAAACTCCGCCTAAACATCGTCCAGCAGCTGTTCAACCTGTCCCTTGTAGAAATGCAGCACGGTATGTTGGGATTATCCAAGGGTACAAACACTTCAAACACGTTGCCAAAGCAGCTGTGGGTGCCCCGTCCCTGGAAGTGTCCCAAGGCCAGGCTGGGTGGAGCTTGGAGCAGCCTGGTCTAGTGGAAGGTGTCCCTGCCTCATGGCAGGGGGATGGAACTGGATGAGCTTTAAGGTCCCTTCCTACCCAAATCATTCTGTGATTCTTTGTGACATTCTTAGTGAGCAATATTCCATCCAGGGAAAACCCCAAGGAACAAATAATGAAAGATTAATAAAATTTTGCCTTTTTTTTTTTAATAATGTAAAAATTCTTCTCTGAATCTTCTTTTACTGAGAAGAATCTTTGCATTATAAAAAAAAAGAAGAGCAAACTTACATATTGATGCCCCCTTATCAGGTAACTAGTTATACAGGAAAGTTACTTTCAGCCAGTGTTTTACTTCTTGTCAGCTGTTCTGACAAGAAGTAAACTCTGAAGAGAGAAGTCTGAGTAACAAGGAGGGTAGGGTTGACTGGTGGTTTGGGGAGGACAGTGTTCTATATTTGAATCTGTAGCTCCAGCACCTTGTCTGTTTCAAGAGATCCTGTAGCACAGAAGCAGCTCTGTACACTTCAGCAGTGCATTTCATATCAGTTTTTGCTGTGAAGAAAAGTGCCTCTCTTACTGCTGTGGTCTCCTCTGCTGTTACCAGCTCATGCCATACCCATCCCATGTGTCTGTGTCAATTCTGAGTGTCTCACTCTGGGCAGAGGTAGAAAACACACTTTGGGGTATGATCTCTCACTACTACGGGTATTCCCTGTGCTGTATTCCATCTACTTGCCCCCTGTATCTGCTCTCTGCCTGCTTGCAGATCACTGAGCAACCATCCCAAAGCCTAAGGCTGCTGTTCTTGCCATTGTCCAAGTTTTATTTCTCCTGAGGAATTGTTGGTGGAGTATGTTTGTTTTAACTATACAGATGCAAAGTAGGAATGGTATTTTCAAATCCTGAGTTGTATTGATTTTCAAGTCTGGTCCAAATTAAGCCAAAAGATTAGAGGGTTGTGTGCTTTTAAGCTACAATCTTCTTGTGACCTTACTTGTGACGTAAAGTTACATAATGTAAATTTACAAACAGCTGGAAATGCTTCTCTGAATTCCCTTACCCCCCACGAGCTCTTTTTTCTTGCTTCAACAGCTTAATGGATAAAAATAGAAAAATTTTCTGGTTTATCTGTATTGGTAGAAGTCAGGGTTTCAGATTCAGATTGTAAAAAAAATGCTAATGATGAGATCAAATAGCAAATGGAACAGAGATGTAGGGTTTGTACAGTATTGTAAAGTATTTCTTCCTTGTACTTCTTGGAATTAAGTATAGTGAAATTACATAATAAAAGCAGTTTCTAAGTTGTCTTTTTTACATTAATTTGTCATTTAATTTACTAAATCTCTGTTTTTTATAGTATCTGCACAGCTTTAGCACTGTGAAATAGCTTATCAATAGCTAATTAAAACCAAGTGTGGATGCTTGTGAATTCTGTTCAGAATTTCATTCCTCCTCCTCATTTGAAGTGTGCATATATTATTGTCTCATTTCCTAGTGGCAAAATCCATCATAGTTGCCAAGTGTCCTTTCTTTTTGAGGTTGTGCAACCTGTATCTTTTCTGCACAACCGGTATACTTTTTTTTGCTAGGAAGCTGTAAATATACAGAAGCATTTAATTCTAGAAGAAATTTGTTTTTTACCTTAAACATACCCTAATTGCACAAAAATTTATCAACAGCCATGTGCTTGTCTTCACAGGTTCCTCTTGGATCGTTCTCACAGCAGACAGTGAGGGCTTCATCCCGTTAATGTTTACACCCGCACAGGAGATCCTCATCAGAGATGCCAGTGCAAAAGGCTACAGTGCCTGCTCCTCCAAAACTTTGGACATCATCAGTTCCACACAGGGGTGTAGATCCACTTCTTCAGAAAGCCTGGATATCACCAGTTCTCTGGAAGTCCTCAGGGACTGCTCCTCCAAGACCTTGGACAGCAGCAGCCCTTCAGAACAGCCCAGCAATTAAAGTGTAGTTTTTGACAGTGGTTTTGCAATGCCTGTCTGATGATGGGAGGCTTTTATGTTTACGGTATGGGACTGCAAATTATCAACGACAGTCTCAAATCTCTGTACGATTTCTATAATTTTTTTGTTGCATTGTAAATTATTTATTTGATCCTTGGAAACATTAACTTTTTTTTATACTGAGCAGTGTTTTTTAACTATGCCTCTTGCAGTACAGATGAGGTTGAAAATGTGCATTCTTACAAGTTTCTGAGCTCAAGTTTCCATCTTGGTCTTTAATACATTGGTGTTTTTAGATAATAGTAAACTTGGATAATAAAGAAATCCTTGAAAACGCTGCATTGTCCCGTTTCCTCTCTTCTGCTGAAGCCTGAAATATTACACTCGTGTTATTTAGGAGCAGTGCCTGCAGAAGTGTACCTGGGTTTGCACCGGTGTAAGCGCCAGCGTAGGGTTGTGGAGTTTGGGACAAAGTAGGATTGTGTGGAATTTCCATATTGTATGGAAGCAAGATCCTTTCCCCCTCCTGTACCTGTCCATAACACCTCTCTGCTTCTGTCTCTGTGGATTTGGGGAAGTGGATGTCACTGTCTCATCTTTTGTGATGAGAACATCCAGTTAAAGTCTGACAGAAGAAAATGTTCTATGGGCTTTTGTAGGCAGAGAGAGAAAATGCAAAGGGGAAATTGAGAAAAAGTTTATGTAAGCACAAGTTTATGTAACATGGATTGCAGCACTGAAGAAAAGACTAATCCAAGATTGCTCCCCATAAAATCACAGCATGATAACATTAAGCAGTTTATCAGGCTTTCACAGTGGCACTTACTGTGTGAGAAGGCATCAAGCAACTAGATTATAGAATTGGAGCTGCTGTCTCAGGACTAAGATAATCTCTTTTTTTTTATTGCCTATTTGGAAATTTAGCCACTGTCAAAAGAAATCTGTCCACAAAAATACTGTATTAAAGATGCAACACTAGCAAAAGCTGCAGCGAGCACTCAGCGTTGGGTGGTGAAACTACAAGTTACAGCTTTTGATGAACAGGGGAGGAGGAAAAGAGGTGAAATAATTTGGCAGTTGTGGGCTCAATCTTTTACATAACAATCATCTCTTCCCAGTAATTGTCACTGTTTAATCAGAAGGTGGACCATGATTACACCTGTCTTCACCAGAAAGTCACTGAATCCAGAGCCTCAGCCCTGGGTGTGGGTTCAAAGCAGGCTGGATGCTGGGGATGGTCCATGTTTCTTCACAGCTGCCTGACAGTCCTTTTTCATGCCTGTTCCTGGCTCCAACATCCCACTAACCTACAGGAAGAGAGGGTTAGGGCTGACCACTCTTGGCTTTGAGGAACAGCTTGACCTTGAATTTCTCATGCCTCAAATGCTGCTTCTGTAATTCTGTTATGTAGCCAAACTGTGTGTAAAAAATAACTGCTTATTTTGGAATTGTTACTATTTGTATTAGATTGACAAAAGACAGTGTCTCCCACCAGAAGTGTGGTCTCAGGCTGCACCGAACAGATCTGTGGAGTTCTTCCAGCTCCCCAGGTGAGCACCAAGGACTTAGCTATGCACAGGACATTGCTGTGTGGGGTAATTGGAGCAGACACAGCAAGTGCAAGACACCTGCTGAAAGCTCTTAGTAGTTTGGTCAATAGATTACACGGGTTCTTCGTGGTGTGCTCTATGCATGTGGACAAATACTGCGTTTAAAATATAACCCTAGGAATATTGGAAGAATGAAATCCTTATGTTAAGAGACTTACTTATTTCATGGAATCACAGAATTGTGTGTCAACCAACACCCCGAAGTATTTACTGTCAGGGCTGCTTGATTTCTAATCAAAAGGCCATTTCTAGACTTATGGGATGATCTGCACCAAAGCTGAATGTCAAAAGAAGGCCCAAGTCGTTGAAAAAGTACCAAGCCCGATCCAAGAATCTTTAAAAGAAGACTGCAGGGTTTTAAGGAACTTGCTTCTCTTACGGCTTTTCTTTCATGCCTACAAATCCCTTTGGGAATTCTGGAGTTGCCCATTCTTTCTGCTTGGCCAGCTCAGCCCAGCTGAGACTTTGCCAGGAGTCTGGGGTGGCTGCAGTTTTGCTTCATCCCACTGATGTCCGCAGGTACTTCTGTGCACTGAGACTGATGATCCAACGTGGCCAGCAACTGTGGGAATCGCTGAACCTGCTGGATGTCGAAATGTGCAGATTCTATTCCATGACTTTGAAGGTGACCAAAGAGCGAGTTTATTTTGGAAACACAAGGTAAGTTTTCATGGGCTGCAGCCAGTTTGAACAGAAACTTCTCAGCCAATGTAAACCTGTTACATCATCTCGGTGACAAGCCCTAGGTAGGCAAAAACATCCTCTAGGTAAAACAGATGAAATTCCATGACAATTCCATGTACATCAGCAAAAGCAGACTGGCAGGGGATGGGTGCTGGGCCTCCAAAGTGGAGCTTTATCAGTGAAGCTGAGCAAACAACCATCAGTTCCATGTGACCTGCGCAATCCTTCCTCACCATCTACAGCAGACCACAGCAAAAGCGAGGACATACAGCTGAAGGGTGTAGCTGAAATTCAGTCTCATCTAAGATCATTTGGGGTAAGATCTAGATCAAGAAAAAAGGTTTAGTTCTGCTTCCACACTTTCAGGGCAAACACACACGTTTCCCTATCAGCCAGCAGCGCTGCTGCTCACCAGCTGGAGTAAGAGGCTGCTGCTGTCTCATGTCTCTAATGTGGTACTGAGGACCCAACCCCTCTGAAAAATGCCACCGCTTAAAAGTGCCCTCTCTTTGCTCAGCTCTGTCGTGCCCATTTGTGTCTTCATAGACTGTAAATTCTCAGGTGCAACATAGCAAAAAGTTTCCTTCTCTGCCTCGGGGACAGACGGATGCTGCTGTTTCAGCTTTCGAATGAAGCTTCTCAGTGAGTTAGCATCTGGTTTGTGCAGCAGGTTTGGTGCTTTGTGAAGTGAAAGCCACCTGATTTCATACTTTAGGCCTACAGCATACACACATTCTTGTAACCATAATACTCAGCACTCTTGCTGAGTATCTGAACTGTGGAATTGCAGAGAGTTAATGTAAAAAAAACATACAGTGAAATAGCCCAAAACCAAAATTCCCTCCTGCACCCACCAGTTGTATGAATCCAACTGCCCTCCCTATCAATCAGTCTAGAAGTTTTCTTAAGGAAAAGGCTATTGTTAACATTTTGAGAACATTTTGAGACTGTTTTTATGAAACTGTGATATGAAATTTATATGAGGTATATGATTGACCACTAAACTGCTGTAGTCTATAGGATGGGACTTTGAGCTAACTTGCCCTCTCTTCCTCATCTTAGAGCTGGACAACAGATACCAGGTCTGAAAACACATGAGTTTCCCTGGGGAAAACTCCTCCTCTCAAGAAGCTTGATTTAATTCTGTGTTTTCTGTCTGCAGCCCAGAAAGGCAAGCAGAGAAGGAAATGAACAAGTGATGTTTGGAAACAAACTCTGAACCCAAAAGCAGTTTGCTTTAAAATATTGTCCCCTTCAACTACTTTGCTCGGAATGCTGAAGGTGAATAAAGATGAGAGGATGCAGAAAGGATTGAATCAAGTAGCAATTCTTTTAAGGTGCAGGAGTGACTTAAGGAATTAGTACTCAAATCTTCAGAGCCCTTCCTGAAAACCCAGTGACCTGACACAGAAGGGCTCAGCCTTCAGGGACTCCCCAGAGACAGATGTTCGAGGTAGTGTCCACCTGTTAACATGGGGGACTCAACCCAAGGGATCTAATCCAGCTAAGCTGAGGCCAGTCAGCGAGCTCAGGGGCAGGCAGGGGACAGCGAGGCAGGAGGGGAACACGGAGGCACAGCTGGTGGCCGACAGCACCCCCTCCATCAGGGCCTGGTGGGAACACCAGCTCGGATAGGGGGTTACCTGATCGCCAGCAGGAACTCTCAGGGAGGTGGGGTAACCTTGGAAGGTTTCAGCAATACTGTTAGGCAGGAAAGGAGATCAAACTGGGAAGAAAAGACTGGGTTGATGGTTAGACTTGATGATCTTAAAGGTTTTTTCTAACTGTAGTGATTCCATGATTTTATGACTGGTGACCAGCTCAGGTACTGACTGGCAGTAACCAGCCCAGGGTGGAAGATTTGGGCTCCCCTCCCTATACTCAGCAAGGACAAGGAATTGGACGTGGTTCGCCTTACAGAGCACTACCCAGTGACACTTAGCTCCGTTATCCTTCTCTTTCCTTCCCCTGTTTGTTGGAATTGCCTGTGTGCAGGTGGGGAAGTGCTGTCCATTAGGCACCCAGCTGATTTAATCCAATCTCCCATCTTCTTATTACTGTATTTGGATATTACCTGAAGGAGAACCCCTGGGGACTGAACCTGGCCCCTGTTACTGCCAATCAGCAGGAAGGCAGGAGGTTTACATTAGATTAGCATTTAATCTGAACGGTTGTCAACATAAGAATTTGCTTCTTTCAGTCACATGTTCTGAACACGTATAAGGCATAGATGTAATTTAAAACTGACAAGGAGACATAAAAATCTCATTCATTTTACTGCACCAACACTGAGTCCTAAGAAAAGAAAGTTACAAAAATAATCTTATCTTGCACTTAATCCTCCATTCTTTTGACTTACAAAAATACATCCATTTTCTCAACAAAATTACAACTCTGATAATGAAATAAAATAATGAGATTTTCAAAATATAACAGTAGTCTGCTTCATTTAATCTACAGAAGCTTTCTCTTTTCTTTTGGCAGTTCCCATTGCTGGTACCATATGCAAAGTGAGGACTGAGTACATTTCCGTGAGATAAGGATCACATTATCTCTCTGGAGAAGAAAAAAAACCAGTTTATAATCAACCAAGTTTACCTTCCAAGAGTCTGGGTCAGATTGGGTGTCACGCAACTTTAGAGGCAACTGTACAACTGATCTAGAAATAATATCTTAAGCCTCATTCAAATGACTCCACTCAACCCCAGCCAGCAGTTTCTGCAGCCCTTTTATTGCTGGGCTAAGTATTCAGTTTATATAAACTGACATGGACCCATTGCCTTGTAGCTACAGATTTATAGCAGCTGAAAACATAACCCATTAAAAAACATTAACAGCCTTTACTGGGGCTTCTGGTTATTTTTAAACATGACTATTGAGAAATACACAAATATTACAGAATAAATCGAATGCCCCAAACTGTTCTCTGTGATGTTTTGGAACTATGTGATATTGCTACATAACTTACCTCTTCAAAATGCAGTAAATCTGCTATTTCAAATTCCATCAGACTCAAAATTGTAAACAGGCTTATGGTTTTTATTGTTGTAAACACATATGTCCCAGGCATACATATCTTGGTTTGTCCAAAAATTGAAACAAAAAAAACCCCAAAAAACCCCAGTCTTTGATGGCAAGTCAACAGAAATCTTAAATGCAGTTAACTCTTACCCACACACAGTCAAAACATATCCTTAGGAGCTCCCTCACGATTTAGCAATTTGCTGAATTAGGACAGTTCATAAGGCCTTTGACTTCAAACTTTCCTGACAAGGTTTCAGTATCCAACTTAATGAGACACTCCATGGTTGCATTGATTTTACTTCACGGTGTCCTTCAGCAAAAGCTTTCTCCGTTTCCAGTCCCAGCACTGTGAGCCACTTCCCAGATGGCCCTGAGCAAATTACAGGTGGCCACTTCCACTTTGTCCAGGTGCTCCCAAACAGCAGCAAGCCCGTCCTCCAAAGGCACTTCTGGTACAGCAGAAAGGCACCTCTCACAGAGACACACAGTGAATGCAGTGGGATGAGATTCCTGTCTTGTCTTGCGTTTTGCTAGTTTCTTCAAGGTGAACAAACCTCTTGGATTCCTCACTCTTCGTTCCAGATTTAGATATGTCTTCAGAACCCAGTCATTTGAGCTTAAGCTTGGAGCCCGTTTCTGGAGGTCTCTGTACCTGCTCTGACTACAGAAGCCAGGAACGAACAGGTCTGAGCTTCAGTGCTCCAGAAGGTGCCTGAGGTTAGGTGTGTCTTTCATGTAAAAAGTGTACTCAACAGTGTAAATCTAGAGTAGAAATTAGGTTCCCGTTGATGTATCTAAAGCACGATAACATCCCTGACTGAAAAAAATCACCATTTAAAAGGCTTGTGTAGCCTCGTTATTACAAAATAGGTGCAAGCTGAGATTAATACCCATGCCAAGGTGTTTCTTGAGGTAGAGAGCCTACACCATGTGAGAAATGGGTATCGTGATTACTTAAAGGCCAAAATTTAAAGAAATTTAAATTACAACATTTTTGGAAGGGACTGCTAATTTTGCATATCCTCAGGGGAGATGTTGATTTTGAAAATGCTCTCATTCTCTGACAGAGATCAGTTTACAGGTTTCAGAAGCAAGAAACATGGGTAATGGGAAATGTAGGGTTCTATTTCTTATAGAATCTATAAACTTAAATTACCTCAAAATCTCTTTCAAAAAAATGAAAAAAAAAAAAAAAATCATCAAAACATGTCCGCACCAGTGATTCTCTTCATTTCAAAACAAAACAAATCCTAAATTACCCCACTATACTTCAGGTTCCCAAGTGCTTTCCAAACACAACAGTGTGCAATTTATAGGTAGAGATTGTGCTCAAAATCCACCCCAGCCTCCAAGGGTGAAGTATACTGTGAGTTAATATTCGGGTGGCGCATCATGAATTGGACTCAATGACCCTTGTGAGTCTTTTCCAATTCAGAACATTCAAAAATTCTCTGGTCACATTTACACTTTTTTTCCCCCCTTGACCTACAAATGCATAAAATCTCCCAGGAATAAGATCACAGCTTCCCATTAATCACTGGAAAACAAACAAAAAAAACCCCCAAGCCTTCAATAGCTTGCATTTCTGAACATGTGTAATGTCTTTTTCAGCACAGTGCATGGAGTTAGGTGTATATTTGCACAACGGTGTCCTCTCTTGATTTCATTACTGGCTATGTCAGAATCATCCTTTATCCTTTTTGATAAAATGTGACCAGAGAAATGACCTGGGAAACTCTCACAGAGTTTGTTGGTGGGACTCGAGCCTGTATTTGGAAAATTCAGAGCTTTCAGACAGAGGTGTCCTTTTTGTGGCTGTCCAAGTTCTCTGTGCTTTGATGGCTCCTCCTGTTAAAAGCAGAATAAATGATACATGAACACACTTCTGGCTTTTACTGCTGACTAATCGAGCTGAGTTTGGCAACCTCAAACAGCTGAGAACCTCCAGCAAGGTGTGGTTGTTCTGAACAATGACTGAAGCTCCTGAACAGAGGGACCAGTCCCTTTTTAGATTGTTTACCCTGTCCCCTCCAGTCTGCAGAGAGGCCTGTGTCATATCTGCCAACCCCATGCACATATCTTGGCTATCTTAGGGCATGAATTGGTCCCAGACACCCATGCTTAGGTCTTGGAATTGAGCCCTTAGCATGGAAATCAATTTCCAATTTCAGTAAATTGGGATAATAAAATCAAGACAGGGTAACAACCTATTCTTTTGGTATTTTATCCATCAGTCTGCTAGGACTGTCCTTATGTATGTCCTCAAGAGTTGACAGAAGTGGATGAATTTGAGCTAGACAAGATTTTCCTTGGAGGAGGAGAAAAAGGGGGGAAGGGAGAGTGAGAGGGTAAAAAGGGAAAGAATAGCTCAAAGCTGATCTCTTTTTTTCTCCCACAGTCTTTTCTGCCTACGCCTCTAAATGGTTTGGATGTTTCCTGTATTTCATAAATACCAAGAATGCAGTCAACAATATCATTTTCTTCTATATAAAAGTAAACTGTAACTATTCACATTTTCCCCACAAATTTAATCTATGTAGAATATTCCTCATTTCTGGCCTGAAACAATGTACCACAATAGTGCTTTGTGAGGCACTCCAGAGAAAAAGGAGAATAGCTGAAATTTCTGATAAATGGTCCTCTAAGCAGGTTGTACTGCACTGCAAAAAAAGAGGTACTGGAACATGTCATGGCCCCATTCCATTAATAATTTGACTAAGAGCGCATTGTTTTATTTTGTTGTAAGGAATATCTATATTCTTAGTATAAAATAATAATTTCCCCAGTATGATTAAGAGATGCTGTGGTGGTGTTGCTGCTGTTTTACTGCCAGTCCAAACCTACCTTAACTCTTCAAGGGCAAGCTTTGTTTCTTTCCGGCTTTCTTCAGTGATCGGGTAGAAAAGGAGTATAAATAAACCTAAAAGGATGAGGATGGCAGGGACTGCTCCAATGAGGAGTTTCAGTGTGAGGATCACATCATCTGACTGTCTGCATATCCCTGGCTTGTATCCAGTAAACCTAAACGAATGGAAACAAGCGGTATGTGTATGTGCAAAGCTGAAAGGCTGTTGTTCACCTGAAGGCTTCCTTCTCTCCCCCAACACCCTTTAAGACTTTTCTCCCATTTTCCCTAAACCTCTCTTTTTTCCTTCTCCCCACTACATTTCAAATGGTTTTTCAAACCTCATTTTTGTCCTCGACTTCAGATAACTGCATTACCTCTCTATTTTCTTGTTATTATATATAACATTAAAGTTACTTATTGCTGTTGAAATTGGTCAAATTACTTGCATACTTTTAAAGAAAGGATTGTGGAATCCCATGTAAGGAAATAAACTGATGCCCAGCATGTTCCACCTGAACATGAGGCAGAACTTCTTTCCTGTGCAGTGACTGAGCACTGGAACAGATTGCCCAGAGAGGGTGTGGAGTCCCCCTCACTGGAGATATTCCAGAACCATCTGGACACAATCCTGTGCCCTGTGCTCTGGGATGACCCTGCTTAAGCAAAGAAAGTTGGAAGCCACTGTGGTCCCTTCCAGCCCTACCCATTCTGTGATTCTGTGATTCTGTGGTTCTGTGAAATTAATCTGTTATATGTTTCCTATTAATATTCAGCAAAGTATTCAAGCTCTGCTTTAAAAGCATGCAAGTAATTTGACCAATTTCAACAGCAATAATTAACTTTAATTTAAACACACACTTAAGCACTCGTCTCAAGATAGACAAATTTACTCAAGTGCTCAGAGTTAGGTACACACACTTCATGGATTCAGGGCTTCCATGCAGTACCACAACTGCTGATATACTCAAATTCCTATTCCAAATTTGTGGAATGAGTTTTTCCTCTGAACATCCACCTAATGAAAGCTACAGCTCATTTGGCATCACTCTGTCTTCTGTGTTCTCCCACAAACATCTGCCTTGGCAAATTGCTGGGACCCAACTGGAATGCAGTTGAAAAGGGGCTAATTGGGGAACAGCGAATTGTTTGAGGGTTTTAGCAATAAGCAGCTAGAATTCCTAAGCCCAAAATGTTCAGCCAAGCATTGCCTGTTATTTAGCAATTTCAGCTCAAGGCCCCAAAGCAAAACATTCTGGTTACCAAAACCTAATCTGGAGCCAAGGGCTAGATTTCCCTTCTAAGTGTTTATTGTGTGCTGTAGCAGGGACGGGCACAGGCCCTTTCTGCCAGGTCTTGCACAAAGGCAGGGCAGGGGATGCCTGGCCACTTTCTCAATCTGTCTGGTCAGAATAGACAGGACAAAGTGGAAGGAGACCATAAACCATCTCCCAAAGTGACATGGTCTAGGTGATGGACAGAGCTGTGAGAAAGGCTGTTCTTGGCTCTGATCAGTACCCAGTTCCCTAAAACCATGCAGGAACTGGTGATCCATTTATGCTGAACAGGCCACTGGCACCCCTGGAAGCACTCAAATCCATGCAAAGACTTACAAGCTCACAGAGATAGTCCAGTCCAGGTGCAACAGGGAATGCACAAAGCAGCTGGTATCACCTGTGGGGGAACTTCATCTGCCGCACTTTCATGTTTAGTTCTTTATTCATATAAGCCACTAAAATTTACATGAGTAATTGAAAAGAGGAAAATCTAAAGGGAAGTCAGGTTTTTCTGAACAGAAACATGTCAGGGCAGGTAACTTAATGCTCAGTTGTCTGGCCTAGATGGCAACAATCCTGTCTTTAGTGATCAGCCATCTGGAGCTGCTGGCACTTTCAGGCTCAGGCCATGAAGGCAATTAACTCCACCGGGTAAAAGTGTTGTAACCTCAGAATGCTTTCAGAGTAGATCCACTAAGTGGAAACACAGTGTTACTTACTCCAGTCCTGCTGCAGAAATTCCTAAGCCAATGCCTGCTGACATCTTGGTAAAAAAAACATAAGAAGAATAGAAAATGGTTTCATGTCCTTTCCCGTGGGGATTCTGCAGGCGAAAGTTATCAACAACATCAGGCAGCATTGACCTAGAAGTGAGCAAGATAAAAGAAAAACTCAAGCCAAAATTTCTTTTCAAAGTCCCATCTTAATGAAATAGAGCCCAGCCCTCCTTCATTTTTCAGCTGATTGATGTAGTCATGCACATGAAAGAATCCAGTTCAAAAGGTTCTGCTGCTGGAAAGGAGGGCAAAAAATGTGTAAGAAAAGCATGGCCACATATTACAATGTAGAAAACCACTGAAAAGCCATCAAACACTTGAGAGGTGACAGAATTTACTGGTCTGCCTGTCATTCCAATCAGAAGTTGTGACGTTAAAAAAAGAACAACGAAAAAACCCCACATTTCTTCATATTTCAAGGGACTCTGAATCTCTGAATAGTTTCACTCTGAAATAACTCTTTTGACAAGGTAACATTTTCAGAAACCAATGAAACCTATTCTCTCTTTACTTCAAGGAGACTGAATTTGGTAATGGGGAATTAGACTGGAAGCTGCTCAAATGTCAATTGTGAATTGACATTTTATTTCCAATATATGTAATCATTTACTGTTGGAAAAAAAGGGCTTCTCAGCCTCTGTGCAGGAAAGCTTGTGTAGTCTGACAACTTATTTCAAACTATGTATTCCCCGATCTCTTGCAGTTTTCAGGGCATTCTACAAACAAGTTATGAAAAACAGTGCCCCCAGCAATGGTCTTGCTTTCTGGTTAATGTGACCTCAATAATAATTATTTCATCTGAAGAGGAAATGTCCCACCATGCTCAAGCTTGAGTAGCTTTTCCCCACTTATTTTCAGTCCTCAAGTGCAAAGGACCTTAATTCTTGGGGTTTTTTTCAATCATAACTTTGTGTTATATGATCTGTAACAGAGGACTGCTCAAGCAGGGATACACAGAATCATGGAATGGTTTGGGTTGGAAGGGACTTTAAAGACCATCTCGTTCCAACCCCCTGCCATGGGCAGGGACACCTTCCACTATCCCATATTGCTACAAGCCCCATCAAATCTGAGCTTGAACACTTCCAGGGATGGGGCACCCACAGCTTCTCTGGGACACCTGTGCCAGGGCCTCACCACTCTCACAGTAAAGAATTTCTTCCTAAAACCTGACCTAAATCTATCCTCTTTCAGTTTAAAGCCGTTACCCCTTGTTCTGTAACTACATGCCCTTATAAAAAGTAAGGTTAGACATAATTTGCCATGTGTGTCCTCTGCTACATTCTTAATTGCTCAGCATTAATTGATTTGCCTAACTTCATAATTCCTGAAGCAATGTTATCACACGTTCTATAGCTACTTAGATTATTGATTAATTTACATACTCTTATGTACAAAGAGCAGCTACAGTTACAGCAGATGTAATCTGTTAACAACAGGGCAACCAAGGTCACGTCATTGCAAATAGCATCCACTATGAAACCATAAAAAGATTCTTGGAAGATGTGACTCCTGCCGTATTCTGCCTCTTTCAGAGGCAAGTTCCATGCAGTAGTACATACATGTAATGCAGAAATACATTCATTCCCCACCTCGAATGTAAAATTCTCCTACCATGGCAACAGAAGAGATGCTGCAATGCTCAGACCAGAGATGAAGGCCACGAAGTAAGCCAGGATCAGGTTCGGAATGGTCACTAGCATGACTGCGAAAGGAATCATCCACTGAAGAAGAAAAGCATTGCATCTAAGTTACAGCATGCACTGCTCAACGCTATACAGATTGTTCCCTTCAAAATACAAAACTGTGTTACAGAACAGTTCACACATAGCAATGTCTCATATTTCAGTATTTTGGTGAAATAGCATTTCCAAAGAGCCCTGAGCCAATCTGTACTTAGCTATCCAGAATAACTGGAGAAAAGTAGGACAAGTGGTAGTAGTATTGTCTCTGTTAGCAGTATCAGGGCTACAACTGAACTAGTAAATTAAGGAGACCCAAGAGCCTATTTACCAATCTTGAAGTCAACACACAGACCCTGGTCACATTAATACTCCTAAACATTCATGGTCTCCAGAAGACCTACAGCCACATAAATACTTTTTGTAAAGAGCCCTAAAGTGGTTGATTCCCAAACTGTGCCCAGGTAGAATATTAGAATGGTTTGGTTTGGATGGGACCTTTAAAGATCATCTCGTTCCAGCCCCGCTGCCATGGGCAGAGACACCTTCCACTAGACCAGCTTGCTCCAAGCCCCATCCAAGTGTTCAAGCCTTGGCCTTGAACACGTCCAGGGATGGGGCACCCACAGCTTCTCTGGGCAACCTGTGCCAGGGCCTCACCACCCTCACAGTAAAAAATTTCTTCCCAGTATCTAATCTAAATCTACCCTCTGTCAGGTTGAAGCCATTCCTCTTTGTCCTATCACTCCATGCCCCTGTAGAAAGTCCCTCTCCAGCTCTCTTGTAGCCCCCTTTAGGCAGTGGAAGGGACTCTAAGGTCTCCCCAGAGCCTTCTCTTCTCCAGGCTGAACAACTCTAGTTCTCTCAGCCTGTCTTCATAGGAGAGGTGCTCCAACCCTCCGATCATTTTTGTGGTCCTCCTTTGGACTGACACCAGCAGGTCCACATCCTTCTGAGGTTGTGGGTCCCAGAGCTGGATGCAGCATGGCAGGAGGGTGCTCACGAAAGTGGAGCAGAGGGGCAGAATCACCTTCCTCAGCTGCTGCCCACGATGCTTTTGAAGCGTTTGGTTTTGTAGGCTGCAAGTGCACATTGCTGGGTCATCTTGAGCGTCTTGTCAACCAACACCCCTGTTTCTTCCCCCTCAGGGCTGCCCTCGATCCATTCTCCACCCATCTTGTATTTGTGCTTGGGATTGCCCTGATCCAGGTGCAGGGCCTTGCACTTGGCCTTGCTGAACTTCATGAGGCCCCCACAGTCCCACCTCTCAATCGTGTCCAGGTCCCTCAGGATGGCATCCCTTCCCTCCAGCGTGTCACCTGCACCACACAGCTCAGTGTCACCAGCAAACCTGCTGAGGGTGCCTCAGTCCCACTGTCCATGTCACTGACAAAGATGTCAAACAGTGCCGGTCCCAATACAGACCCCTGGGGATGACACTCCTCACTGGTCTCTTGGACATTGAATTATAGACCACAATTCTTTGGGTGCCACCATCCAGCCAATTCCTTATCCACTGAGTGGTCCATCCACCAAATCCATGCCTCTCCAGCTTGCTGACAAGGATGGCATGCAGGACAGTATCAAATGCTTTGCACAAGTCCAGGTAGATACTGTCAGTTGCTCTTCCCTTATCCATGTACACTGATAACTCTCAGGAGATTGCTAATAAGCCTGGGCAAAGATTTTTCTGCCAGTTGAGTAACAGAGATGACCAAATGTCAGTTTCTATTCTGGGCCAGTGGAACTATTAATTTACCATTAGAGACAATGCCTTAAAACATCCTCGCACTGCATTTCAAAGGGAGTGGCAGGGCTTCAGTGGTCATTTTGAACTGTAAATATACCATTTCATGGATCGCCTTCAGCCTTGAATGAGGAAGAATTTGCTTTCATTTCCAATGACCGCTTTAAAGCCATATTCATACTCAGCAATAACTAAACCCAAACGTCAGGGTGTTTTACTCCACTCTACACAGCCGGATCCACTCGTGACATTGCGTGGTAAGTCGCAGAGGTTACCCTCAAAACCAAATTAATTTGGGATGCTTGGGATTTGTTTTCCGGCAGTAGTCATAGCCACTAGATTTCTTCAACTTCAACTTGAAGCAATGGGCTTACAGGATTGAAAATCCACTATTTTAAATGCTGATTGAGTGCATACTGCCCAGCTGTCCTATACTCATCACATGCTCCATCTCCCACGCCTGTGAACCACAGGCACAGCAGCACATGTAGAATCCAGAACCAGGGGCTTATCTACAGGGCTTTTTAATGATGGGGGATTAGTTTAACATTAAGTGTTTCAATCCTCTATGTGTGCAGCTTGGGAGCTGAGGGTATGAGAAGAGCTTTCACAGAGAGTGATTCCCCTAAGCACTGCTATTTACAGTTCTGTATGATAAGTGATTCTGGGATTCCTGGAGCCTAATCCATTATGTTTATGTTTTAAATGCATTTCCCATCTGAAGCATTTGCTCCCAAGCTAAGGAGGCAGAAAATAACCTTTCCTGACTGCAAGTTCCCAGCACAGGCAGATAATCCTTGCATTAGCCCAGTGTTGTGGCAAAATCGTTATTTCACCACAAGAGAGCACTCCAGCAATACAAGATTTTATGTTGTCTATAAGCAATTTTATGACTGCCTTATGCTCCACATGGGGCACCCACTCAGAAACCAAAGCACTTAAACAAAATTCCAGATCGATAATAATAATCATTGTAACTGTAATTTCCTAGAGGAAGAGAAGCAGGGATGACAGGACTGAGGTTACAATGCCCTAAAGCCTCGCTCGCGCAGTGGCAGCGCAGTCAGGGGGGCAGTGCTCCCAATGCAATAAACAGCTAATGCAGCTCCTTCTTTCTTACTTGTAAAGCAAATACTCTTTATTGGCATCTGCTCCCTCGTCACAGGGCTGCTGCCCTCTAAGTTATAAACAATATCCTACAGTTATCCTGTGCCTTCCATCCATTCCCTGGCAGCACTGTGGAAAGTGACCCTGCTGGGATGCTGAAGGTGGTACCGGTCTGTGCAGCAGCACATTATGAAGGGGAAACCAGGAAAAGGTGCAGGGAGGATGTGAGTGCAGGAAACAGGATGGGAGAGTGGAAACGGGGCTGCAGAGCCAGGACTCATCCAAAGGCATCTCTCCATGCTGCTCCATGCTCATAGATGGCAAATAAACAATTGCATATCTGTGAGGAGGTGCTTTTATTTTTACTAAATCCTCCAAAACCCACAGCCAAAAGGTATTATTGGCTAGGATGGAAGCTGGAGTTGTGGCAGAGAGCTGTATTCTGCTTTTACACACCTTGCTAAAACTATGAACCAAGAAGATGCAGCATTTCTTAAAATTTCTCATGACAACTTCATCTCCAGTCACCAGCTGAGGCTTACTGAGTGTAAGTTCAATGTTTGCCCCGTGAGGGCAGAGCAGACACCTAAATGAACACAGCACGTGGAAGCTGAAGGAAATAAACAGAAGAGAATAATTTCTAGCCTGTGCACCAACCTGGTCGTGGGAAGAATGCTGTCAAGGATCCTGCTTGGGAGCAGGATAATTCCTGATCATTCCAGAAAGCCTAGGCTTTAAACTTCTAGGAACTTTAGAAACTTAATCAGTAGTTAGACTTGTTGGTCACCTCTTGAGGAGAAACGGGTAAAAAGGGAGAAGTATCAGTGGAAGAAAGCCCAGATTCTTGTTACTTATCTACCAACTTCTAACCTCTTTCAGGGCTCTCTTCAACATAGAATCAACTTAACAGGAAAAATTAGTCTGGAGCATCGTGACTATTTTTTTCAGGAAACTGAATTTCCAATCACATGTTCACCCTGAAAACTGAGTGAGGTTTTACAGAAAAAAATCTGTTTTCTCCCCTACCTCCTTCCCTTCCGGTAGACCATTCCCCAATGACAAACTTAGGAGCCTTAAATGATGTGCTTTTATTCCATAGTGGGAGAGTACAGATTAGTTGTACAGATCACACAAGGCAGTAGTATGGGAAGCTCCTGTGACGCATTGTCAGACACAAAATCCATCACTGAGCACACACTGAGTCCCCTGAGAAATGTCTACAAGGTGAAACAGAGAGGTGGTTTTTTTTCAATCCATCCCCCACTTAGACCATAACAGTCAAGCCACTCAACTGTAAAATTAAGTTAAACCATGTTTACAGAGGTGCTGACAGGCTTTCCAGTCATGTAAAACTAAATTTATAGAGCCAAGTTGGTTGAAGAAAGCATTTTTTGTGGCCAAGTAGACAGAGGAGGAGATTTCCTAAGGAGGAAATCTGCATTCCCAGGTCTAGTCAATGGGCCAATACTGCTTTTGGCAATTCTCTTTGCTCAAGTGGTAAACAGAAATAAGGATGGGGCTCGGATTCCAGATGCCTACTTCAAAACACATAACAATTCAGCACATTTGGAACTTGGGTTTTAAAGTTACTTCTGATTCTCTGGAAGTCATTCCAACACAGCTTTTAATTCCAAAAATTATAACTGTTCAACTCTGTTCAACAACTGTCACCAGACCTAAATTTTTCAGCTTTGTTCAGATTTTGACATACAGCTTTGGGCTGGATTTTTCAAGTGCTCCTGCTTTGTTGTGCACGAGGCAATTTTTCTTTCCTCTTTCATAAGTAATTGGAGGTAAACAGGGGGAAAATGGGGAGGAACAGGCCTATACAATAACTCACCGAGGATGATGACAGAAAATTGCTGCTGTCTGCACTAAGCAAGGGACTTAAAATAATCCATCAGTGACAAGGGCAGGCTCACTGAGCTGGCTTTGCAGAGCTGTGTCACAGTTAAACTAGGCTTCTTTTCTCAGGTAGGTCACCTTTTTCTTTACTTCACTAATAACTGTCCCTCCCTATTCAGAGGGATGGGGGTGCTCCCAGAGGGGGACGTGTTACAGAGTTTTGTTTCCTTCCATGGGACTGAATTACCAATGCAGACACCTCAGCACCATATTACAAGGACAGAACAAGCCTTGTACAACAGATAACTTGTCAACATGAGGCAACTCAGATCTGAATTTATAAAACTTCACTGAGGCTCACTTCTGAGAGCAGTCAAATGAGGAGAGCTTGTGCAGATTCTTAAATAAACTGGGACCTCCCTCCGGCATCAATCCATTTCTCAAAAGTTTCCCTTGGAAACTTGGAATCTGTCTGAAATTTGGTATAATGATTTAAAACAAACTCTGAAAGTGAGCAAATTTCACATAGATTGAGCTTATAAGCACTTGAAAAAGCTCCTGAAGTGGCTCCAGTTGTCAAATGAAATGAGCACAAGCAGAATTTTTTTTTTCTCAGAGGACTTGCTTACCGAAATCCCACATGCTGCACACTTCTTGCCAAATCTCTGCAGAAACTTCTGCCAGAAGGGAACGCTCACGACTGCTGATACCTACAAGAGACAAAACCCCATATCTGTACTGTGCTTACTGCCACTGTCTTCTTCAGCTGCACAGTTCACAGACATCTTTTTGTCTAGTACATAAAGGCCTGAAAGGAAGGTGAACATGAAGATTACTGTTTCTCCTCATCCTTTGAGTGACTTTTTAAAATTCAATGTTAAGCTATCCGTGAGAGGGTTTTCCACAGTCAAATATCAGAAGACAGTGTCTTAAAATTTCCTCTTCTAATGCGAGCCACATCGGTCAAAGCTGTGCTCAGTCATTAAAGTTCAAACATACTGCAGACAGTCACACATTTTGCTAATGCCTTTTGCCACATTGCCTGAACCTGACAAATGATGAGTGAATTTATCCCTACCCCATGGTACAGGAAGAAAGCTGAAGTGCAAGATAAACTTACTCTAAGACATACTTAGAGTACACATTCCATACTACATGTCCCTTCTTAGGAACAATCTGTAAGAGAAATAGTTGGTTGCAGTAAACATTGCTGTTTCTGATACTGAAATACTCACCCATAGCAGCAACAGCCACAAGCAACATATGCACTGAAGTACTGCCACTAATGTCAGCCTCACGCTTTACCTTTATTTAAATGTCATCTAATTGTTACAGTTATGTTTCAGTCTTTGCTTCCTTTAACTCTGCTGTCTCTTGTCTCTGTTCTTGGTGACCATCACTTGCAGAGCCTTAAGACACCCAACACTCCTCTTTTGCTCTCCAACATCTTGGTTTTAATGGTTTTGGAAAAGATATATCTTATAATGTGGGAAAGGATAAGTATTACCTAAGCAAGCAGAATTCTACCTCTGCATGTCAAGAAAAAAGGTTCTGTACAAGGATCTTTTTATCACGCTGCCAATTTCTCTAGAGAGGAATCTTCATATTTCTGGATATTTTAAATATTTATCCTTGCAAGCTGCCTAGCCCAGAAGAGTCGTGTGTATGAATATGCAAATTAAAGTTGTTTAATTTTTAGCACATAAGATTGGGGAAAGGGAAGAAGCTGGTAAAATTCCAGACCTCCTTTCTAGAAGCAGTTCTTGCCCTTTATAGGAGCAGAAAATTGCTTACAGGTGAAAACAACCAGGAATGAATTAAAAGTTCCAAACCACTCTTGTTTTAGAAGTACAGTACGGAACACCAACTTTATTTCAAACAGACAATGCAAAAGAGAATGTGGCTTCCTGACAGCTCTGCTGAGACACGAAACTCTTCTTGTCTTCTGTTATTTTGTGCCAAAGCCCAGTGAGAAGCAGGTAACATTTGGGAGAGAAGTGGAACTCACCAAGATGGTCACCACCAAATACTGGAAGTGATTGCGGAGGCCGGCAGCGTGAGTGCAGAAAAGGACAAAGTTTCCCTGCTCCAGCTGTTGAATTGAAGACATTTGGTGACCACCAAAAGAGAAAGGGAAATTCGAAAAAAAAAAAAAAAGACAAAAATTACATCACATTCCATATTAGTTAAATATAGTCGGTGACTGATTTGTTAAATGTAGGATTTGGGAGTCTCATTCCTCCCTTGATTTCAACAATTTAAAGAAGCAGTAACTGTCCCGTTATCACTGGAATAATGTGCCAGTAATGCTGGAGCAAGCAAGAGGTAAACCACACCTAACAGAGCATAAAATTGACCAAAACAGAAATGGCCCTAAGAAAGGATTCTGTCTCAATGCTTTATTCCCTATGTCCCAGTTGCCTTGTGTTGTCACAGCTGCAGGCTACTGCAAGAAACTGCCCTTTCTTTTCCACAGCAAGGCCATAAATCTTTCTCCAGAAGCTCTGACTCCAAAACAAGTAACTTTTCAGCTGCAATAACACTCCTGCCAACTTCCTGTGGTAAAGCAGCTGGTTTTGTATGCAACCTCAGCTATGGAGTGTAGCTTTGGGTCAGATATCTCCCTACATCCGAATCCTCATCAGATGGGAGGACCTAACTGCAGTGTGTTATACAACAGGTGAAGCCACTGCCACCACCATGATTCTGCAGAACTCAGGGGGATTCTGAGCACCAGAATGTGATGGAGGGCCAGCTCCAGCAATTCTGCAGAAGTGGAGTGGCAGAGGAGGATTTAATACTCGTGCCACAGCAGCATGATCAACTCTTGCTCCTTTGTGTGCTTGTAGATTACAGGTGACCGATCCTCTGTGTACAAATTAGGATATCCAAAAAGTTGTATCCCATCTTCATTGCCACAAAAGCCTTCCCTAGTTTGTGTCCCTGTTTATGCTGCCTCAATTTCAGACATAGAATATCACACTCTGGAATTATGGCCAACACATCTTTACCTGCCTGTTCCTTTTGCTGATCAGCAATCCATTCTCTAAATTCCACAAAATCAGTGTCCCTCCCTCAAATAACAGCAGCAAGGGTTGCTCATGCTGGCTGAGCTGGAGTAGCATAGCTTCCAGCTTCTGCCTCCCCTCACACCTTCCCTTCACTCTGCACAGACAGCAAAACAAAGAGATGTGGACTGACAGAAGGCCTTCTCCTCTCTGGGTGTTGTCAGCAAGCAGTTGGCTGCCAGCAACCAGCTGTGCTCTATATCCCTGCTGGCTGAGCGGATGCTGGAAGGATGTGGACAATAAGGGACCTTTCATCTTTCATCTTCTCCCTGTCCCTGCAGTTGGTCACAGTACCTCCACCTCCCAGACATGAGCAGAAATAACTTCTGCTACTGTTTCTCACCTTTGGGTGTTCTAGCAAGGACTAACAGATGCTGTGCCCAAATCCAGGCCAACAAAAAATTTCAGTGCTTCTTTGGCAAACAAACTTTTTAAGCAGCCCTTCCAGGGAACTTAGCAATTCACCAGGACTGCTGATGAGCACAGCACTGCTCTCTCCCATGTCATACTCTTGCCTTCTGTCCTGATATTCATTTGATCAATGGCTCATGTGACTAAGAGTCTCTTGGCAAAAATGTGATAATTATTTGCTTTTCAAAATAAAGTAAACTTCAATGATATGTACAAGTTCACACCAAAATAACATATTTACTGAGTTGAACAAAGCTAAAAAATCAAGCTTAAAAAGCCTCCTGGACTTATGGGGAGTGAGGGTTCCTTACTGAGTGGCTTTTCTACAGCTCCTCTCTCTGGGAGGATGCACCACATCTTTTTGTGAGAGCCACGTCCTATTGCAGGTCCTCAAATCAAAATGAGCTCTACCTAACTCTGACACAGGTGAGACCTCCTGCCTCCGAATGTCTTCCTACTCTGACCTAATGCCTTCCATCACAAAAGATTCCACAAGACCCAGTTCAGCCACAATCTGAGAGCAGCCACCTATGCAAAGGAAAGGGGCAATGGTTTAAAGCAGGTCACACATAGAGAGGAACAGACAGAAGAGAAAAAGCATTCTCTAAGCAACTGAAGCCACAGGAGACTGTGGATGGATAACAGAATGACCCAGTCTGGGTCACTAGGACTAGTTCTTCACCTTTTATGGGGAAAAAAAAAAACTAAAAGAGAAAAAAATCTTTAAAGGGTCAGGACTTTGGCTTTGCTTCTCCTTTTTAAGAACCATCTCCAGCCACACAGGACCCCAGGTAGCAAAAGAGGACTCTGGTTCCCTACTGATTTACAGGGGAAGGCAACACCCCCTAGATCACCCCTCCAGTCACCAGCCAAAGGTTATTTGCATTTCAGACTCCCCCATGCTGGGAGTGGAATGAGGCCAACACACAGACTGAGAGGGTCTGAAGTTACCTGAACTGCTGTCGAGATGAGAAGAAATGAAGCTGTAAGCTTCACATATGGACCGTGCTTCATGGTGAGTGCAAGCCCCTTACAAAAAGGAATTGCTCTGTCTGAATTTAAGGCATAAGGATCTAAGAGAAGCAGAATACATAAAATAAAAACCTTTTCAATAAAGGAATGTGAAATAACTATTATTGAGTCGAGGCGTATTCAAACATAACTTACCATCCCTTTCCTTTACTCCAAGAAAAAGAACGACAATTCCAAGAAGATACACACCTGCTATGACCCCTGCTGCAATCATGTAAACTTTTGCCTTTCAAAAGGGAAAAAAAAAAAAGACATTTGAAATTGTGACAGGAGAATGACGAGTCATTATGAAAATTTCAGTCCCGTTTTGGTAAGCCACCTGCAAATGAAGAAATGCCCATCTGCATACAGCCAACTGCCTGTCTGCTACCTCCCTGAAAAATGTTCACTTCTGCAGTTTGTTTATAAACCACACCTGCCTTAGGATAAATTCAGGGCATGGAAGTATATATTTCTTGAGAAAAAAAGAAAAAGAAAAAAAAAAAGAGGCGGTGAACAAAAGGGTTACTGTCTTGGCAACCTGAATGTTTTAAAAATTTGCTTATGTTGAGACTAACTACAGACATACACAGTCACCTAATCAAAACCATGCATCATCCACAGAGGCATTCTAATTTTCAGTAAGTCCAGTTGATCTGGCTACACAGACTGGCTACACAGACTGGCTACACAGACTGGAACTTCATGGTGGATGGGAGAGTCCTCAGTACTGATGTAAACATAATTACAACAGTTTCTGCATTTATACATGATGATAATAATGATAATAATGAATTTTAGAAATCAGACTTACATGCCAATGTTTTGAGAATATGGTAGCTTGCATGCTGGTTTTGCCAGTTCCTTAGTGAAATATTCAAGCAAATTCAGAAATCTTTGCTTTCTTTTAGCCAGGGGAGCAAAGCCTCCAGGGATACCTCCCACACCACCAGATCACATTTATTGTTTCTGACTCTGACTACACTGACTTTGGATTAAAGCTTTAAAAAACATTTTGCTTTAGTATGATGTAATAATTTCCTTTATACTCTGTTATCAAAGATAAAGTAAGTGCTGGTTAAGAGCTTTATGACACAATGATTATTTGATAGGAAAACTGAATTCCAAATTATTGGTTAAATATTGTAGATGAAATTATTATAAGTCTAAGAAGAAGGTGGTAAAAAAATGCAATTACAAGAATGTACTTCCAAATACAAAGACACTTAGTATAGGTGCAAACATTTTCAGATGAACCATGTAAGAATAGAAAATTTTCCAGAAAACAGCTTTTGTTAAGATCTTTACGTTTCAGAAAATAACATGGTGGGATATAGGAATGCAGGACTGTTCTTTATATGGGATAAAGGTTTGGGATTTTTTTATATCAGAGATATAAATTAAGTCACAGGGTACTGTCACACTGCTGGTCATGGCTTGCACAGAATACAGAGTGCAGTAGTGGACATATCTGAATTCACTTAACCAAGGCAATTTCAGCCTGAAATGCAGCTGAGCCAGGGGTGAAGGGGCTGAAAAAAAAGGATAGTAACAGGACTCCTTTAGGAATTTTATATTTTGTTTTTATGTATTTGTTAATTTGCTTGAAGCTTTTGAATTAAATGTTGTGTTTCATAGGCCATTATTAAATGTAATTTGAGCTTAAACTATCAAGGATACTCGTGGTAGGCCAAATAAGGTTCTCCAACCCTGAACAAAACTTGTTAGCCCATCTGCAGCTCTGTCAATACCCATGTTTGGTTGCCAGTAATAAAAATCCATTCATAACTTATAGTAACAACTTCAGGAAAGCTTAAAAATAACCATTTCTTTCATTTCCTTTTTTTAAATAATGAGCAAAATAATATCAGTTGTTCACTAAGTGGTTTTTAGAACTAGGTGTGCTCTTGAGCAGCTAAGAATTAGTCCTTGTGACAAAAAGGGTCAGGCTCATACTCCTGAAGGGCACTAAGAGAAAGTCAAGATTTGCCCTCTTCTAAATATTTCCCCATGGAGGTACTTCAAGTTCAAATAATCTAGTCCTGCCTCAACTTGTAACTCAGTGTCCATCAGTCATACAACCAAAATTCGAGATCCAACATCTCCTGTTGACGGTGCAATTAATTGGGTGCATATTCTGCTGTGTGTGGTGTGAACAAAGGACAGGTTTCCAGTCACACTGCCACTTCTTCAGATCTGAAAAATGTGTGTGTCTAAAAGCTTTCCCATCGTTCCCCAGTTTTAGGATCTAGTTTAATTAAAGATAATGCCTCTACCTACAAACTCTGGCTACTTTGGGCTATGGATCTTTGCTAGTTTTTCAAAATAAAAGATGACTTGACATTCAACTCATAGTGAAGTTTCTTTCTCGATCTCCTTCCTACCTCAAAAAGGACAGGAAAGCACATGTGGTTAGACAGAAAGGCAGTAAATCAAGATTGTGTAGTGTTTTCTGTGAAAGCCATTTCAGAGATTTCAAAGTAGAAATTGGGGATTTTAGTCTGAAGCAGATTCAGACAGGGAATCTCTGTGCAATGAAATTCAGCTTGCTCCATGACTTTTCAAGCTACTCGTCTTGACAATTCACAGAAGTGTAATAAACACAGCAGTGTTCAACATCAAACCATTGTCCCAGAAGCTAAAAAGGAAGACAGGATGGCATTCTGTGTCTTGTTAAAACACACACTACAAGTTACCAAACAAGCATCTTCAAAAACACATTAATCAGCCATAAAATGGCACGGCCACTCAGAGGAGCAGCCCAGCTGTCCTCAGACAGTTGCCCAGATCAGCTCTATGAGAAGCCTGTGCCAAAACCAATAAGAATCAGGTGGCACAGAGGCAGAGAATAGTGTCTGGGAATGGGGGGAGGCAACGGTTGGTCCCCTTCCTGGACCACCAGTGCTGATGCCAGAGTATGCAAATTCAAAACAGAGATAAAAACATGCCTTTGGCTGGTGATTTTACTGCTGCTGAAGTGTGATAATAGGAGTTACTCAACTACTATTACTTACTATCTGTTACTCAATTAGGAAGAGGACAAATATGTACTTCCTCATTTGCATCAAGCATTTGAGATTAGATCCGGGTCAAGGAATCTTCTTCATACGGTATTTTATATATTGGTTTTTTATGTATTGGTTGGTACTTGCACAGACAGAGCAACAGATGAAAGTATAAAAAGAAAGGATGGATCTAGCAGTTGGTAAAACGGAACCAACAATCTGCTGATTTCACAAGTGACGTAGGAAAAACCCACTACACAAGGTAATTGTTTGATTCAGGGCCTGTTTCAAGACTACTGGAAACAATGGAAGACTATCGAATTGAGTTAACTGAGGTTTGGATCAGGTTTTAGGTTTTCCTCCCAAATATAAAACCTTCTTTGTTTCTCAAAAAAATATAAAACTCAAGTACGAGGAGATTAAATTATTTGTGCAAATTTACAGGAAAAGTCTGCTGTGGAAAATTAAATAAACAAGCATGGATCTCTAAGTTCATTCCACATGTGAACCACTAGTTGCCTGTTTCCAAACATTTACTTTCAACAGTGCTTTGTACCTTCACAGAAGTACAGATTACAAATAGGACTTACAGTTTCGTTCACAAAATTGCCATTTTTCTGTACAGGAGATCTCCAGTGATAATTCCTTTGGAAAGTAGTGTTGCTGAACTGAAAGATCCTGTCATAGCCAACATTTTTTCATAGAGTCATAGAATAGTTTGGGTTGGGTGGGACTTTCAAAAATCATCTCGTTCCAGCCCCCCTGCCATGGGCAGGGACACCTTCCACCAGATCAGGTTGCTCTGAGCCCCATCCAACCCAGCCTTGAACATTTCCAGGGATGAGAATCCACAGCTTCTCTGGGCAACCTGTTCCAGTACCTTGTCACTCTCATTGTAAAAAAAGTCTTCCTAATATCTAATCTAAATGTATCCTCTTTCAGCTGAAAACCATTCCCCCTTGTCCTGTCACTACAAGCCTTGGTTAAAAGTTTCTTCCACCTTTCTTAAAAGCCCCTCTTTGTACTGAAAGGCTGCAGTAAGTTCTCCCTGGAGCCTTCTCTCCTCCAGGCTGAACAAATACAACTCTCTCAGCCTGTATTCACAGGAGAAGTGCTCCTACATTCTGACCATTTTTGTGACCCTCCTCTGGCTCTGCTCTAACAGGTCCGTGTCTTTCTTGTGCTGGGGACTTCAGAACTGGATGGAGTATTTCTGGAGGGGTAAACGATCTTTTTCTTACTAGGCTTCTATCAACCATCCATCAGCCCCTAGTGAAAACGAAGGATGGCCACGTCCCTCCCAGCTACTTTACAGGTTTGGCACCTCCTGCAAAGCTCCTCAGAGAAATTCTGCTGTCACACTGAGGAGGGGCTGCAAAGACAGCAAAGATGGGAAGCATTGTTTGCAATAAGGTCATTGCCTCAGCTCCAGCATCACTGATTTCGAGGAAGTCGTGTCCGTGCTCATCCAGCTGGAGATGATATGGTATTAGAGGAACATCCCCACCTTTCTCTATATTTTATATATTTCAGTGCGTTCCCATGGACACTTACTTGATGAGACAGGGGATCTGACAGGTCTGGAATGCTGGGAGTGCCATGCCAGGAATCAGTGGTGTTTAGGGAGGGATTCACAGCGCAGTGGGGAGAGACATGAGCACTGGCCACAATCTGCCCCTGAAGTGCAGCTCCAATCAGGGTCCCAAGCACTTCCATGGTCATTCCTAAAAAATGGAAGCACAAAAGTGCACTGAGGATGAGAATCTTGCTCATTCGTCTCACTGAAGAGAAATGTCATCAAACCATTTCCTTTTACAGGAATGAGCAATGCAAAGAACAGCAGAACTGGAAGGTCAGTAATGGAACAGTTTCAAGGAAAGAGAGTTTTGTCATTTATTTTTATGATCAGCTTTGAGAAGAAGCATCCATGAAAGAGCCTTTTCCATACAAGCTGCACGAGAGATGCTGAATGCTGAGATTAAGAGCCACAAGGGGATAATGTGGAGACCTTTCATCTCGAGGACCAGAGTGGAACTACTTTTTAAATGCCATTTTCTCCAAAGCAAGACTTGGAGTCATGACATCAGACTGTTCATCTCAAACTTGACAGTAACTTGTGAAACACTTATCTAATCAGACCTCTGAGTCCTCCAACTGTAAAATTAAGTGATACTTACCTCAGGTTTATGGAAATAGTACATCTACAAAGCTGTTGGAAACAGCAGGTGCTGTTCTTAATTGCCTAAGGCCAGAGTCAGGCAGAACTATCTACCTCAACCTCAGAGAATGATTCAGATCACTAACTCCCACCTGAAAAAAAGGATCATCTAGAAAAAACAACCAAAGCCTCCACTTAGGAAAGCAAAAATCTCACCACGGGCATCATCTCATGAAATTGACCAACAACCTGACCACATGGTGCAGCTCTGTTGAGGCGAATGGTGAGAAATTTGGGTTCTAGACCCTCCTCACCCTGAGGGATTTCAAGCCTACCATGCCTGTTTCCCTGCAATGTGGCCATACCCAGCATCCCCACGGCCAGGAGATAAACTGAATTCCTGTCCTAGCTCCAGAGACTCTTCACACATTTTGCATAAAGATACAAAGGGCTGAATGCATGAACAGATTAAGGACAGGGACAAAGTCCCCCTTTTTATGAGGGAATGGACTTCTCATTGACCCAAGCTTCAGGCTTTTTTCCTATTTTTTCTCTCTCGGTAGCTCCCAGAGTCCCATGTTCCTCTCTCAGAAGCACCAGGGGATTCTGAAGGGATGCTTCCAGAGCAGGTTGTGTCCTGGTGGTTATCATACTCCCTCTGGGGAAGTGACAGGCGTTTCAAAAGCTCCTAGGTTCATGTTTATTCAAGTTTCCTGATCTACAACAGCCTTCCTAGATGGCCTCAGACACGTGGCTTTTTGTGCGTCCCTGTAAAGGAATAAAAATACTTCACCATCTGAAGGGAGGGCAACGCACACGGCCTGCGAGGGGCTCAGGCAGTGCAGTAGGGCAGGCTGTGTGTAGCTATGCAAGATCCAGTAAGGGAGAGAGGCTCCCTAGGAGACTTGGACCCTTTAAACCACTGCTACTTTGTTCACAATCTGAGAATGCTCTTGAGTGGAAAACTCGAGGTGCCTTGTAACATTAATTTAAACAAATGGGAAGTAAAAAAAGCTCCTTCCCCAAACTTCACATCCAGTCTTACCAGAAATGTTGCAATTCAGTCCATACACACAAAAATCCTGGCAGGTGGTGGAAATCCAACCCCAATCTGGTCTGATGTGTTTGGACACAAACTGGTCTCAGTTGGGTGTTGCAGAGCTTCCAAACTCAGTGCAAAGGCAACGCACTCAAATCATACCTTTCGTTCAAAACACCACCTACACATTTATAACCTTTGTCTAGGGCTCTACATCTGCATTTTATCAAGCCCTTGTATAGAATAAAACTCAGAAGCATCATTAGAGGCACCAGAAATACAACCACGGTGAAACTTTATTCTCTAAGTAGCAGCAAAAGCTGAGAAACAGGTATCCTTCAAAGTTCTTGTGTGCTCAGAATTTATGATGTATTACTTTCCACATCAGCCGAGAAAGCTGATCTGCCAGCAGATTGTACCTTGAAGTAGGTTATATTTTGGCCAGAATGTAAGTAGGATTTATGGTAAAGCAGCTTTGGAATCCAGTATTTCTACCTTGCATTCGCAGTAACAGCAGAATAAAATCTATAATAAGCAGTTCTTCTTGTCTCCAGCAGAGGGTAATGGATCCTCTGATCCCAACCTTATTTTTAAGAGCACATTTCATATTACACAGCTGTTTTTCTTTAACAGTTGAAGAAATGCCTGAACAACTGACTGCATCCAAGACAGTCTATCAACAAGAAGAATTCTCTATGAAGCCCAAAGAGAGGCAAAAGTGTTTAAGTAAAACACTTACCAAAAACAACAAAAAAATTCTCACAAAAATACCAACATTTGAAAAGTCAAAACTATGGTTCATTCCACCAGCTTAATTTGGTTTAGGAGAACAGCTGTACACTCAGAAGTTAAACCCTTTCTGAACAATAAAATGACACTATAAATGTGTGACACCTCTCAGCCATGGAGTTCAACGCTTTTATGAGCGTAAGTTTCACATGCCTATGAAGCCTTGCATGGGACTAGCAGATCAGAAAGCACTTTTATTTGGATCACAGCCTCTGAAGACATAAAACCAGACAATAGAAAACACTAGGTACATGGACTTAGTTAGAATTTAGGCCAGATGACTCAGAATACAGTCAGTGCCAAAGAATATAACACAACTGGAATCTCCTGCTGTTTAGTCCTGTCCTGTGACTGCCAGTCCAGACTTTTTCTTAAAGATAGTTGATGATAATGCAAGTTGCAACTGTTCCATGTGTCTGGAGAGGGATTGGGTTGCTCGGGGGATATCGTATCTAGAATTTTTTACATTATATTTTTAGTACTTCTGGCTATTTCATTGTGCCTCTGGGTTTCAACGTACTGAATCGAGTATGCCGAGGGTTAGAAGGACTAATGGAAGAGAAGAGGATCTTGCCAGGAAGAGGAAACAGATGCAACAAAAACCCCTACAAGTTATTCTAAAGCAACACTGAAGGACAAGTTAAGACATAGATAAATCTTTCATGTAATATTTGACTTTTTTCTCTTTGCCTTGCTTAATGCAGTCACACAGTAAAGAAGGCATGAAAACAGAGCTGAAGAGAGCAGGAGGGGAGGAATCTGTTCTTGCATTCAATTCATGATCTAGAAAGGAAATCTTGCAAATATTTTCACTGAACTTTTTTTGGTCTGATTGATTTGCTTCAAAGCAAAAAGTTTGTCTGGTTTTGGTTGTTGGAGAGCCAGAGATATGGTCTGGAAAGCTTCATTCTTTTAACTAATACACTCAGAGTGCTAGTAATATTACAAGATCTGCCCTTAAACTACCTGGTGTATGTCAGAATTAATTAAAAAACCACAGATGAAATGAAAAAAGAGATTTCAGTTGGTGTGAACATGCACACAAAATTACTCTCCTTTTTGGTGAGGTTAACTGTCTTGGTTCCATGAGTTCTCAAAATTTTTTCAGAGAAAACAGGTTTTGAATTTGAATTCATAACACGAAACACATTAATCTAAGGAAATATGAACTTAAAAAAAGAAGGCAAGGAAACAAAACAACAAACCCAAAATAAAACTAAAACAACAAACTCCTCAAAATTACCTTCACACTTTCTTTAATTGAATGTTTTTTGATTTTTCCCCGACAAATCACCTTTAAATGAAATCATTATTCTTTACCCTGACTTGGTTAAGAGTGATTCTTATTGTTTCCTCTGGCTAGCAATAAACCAAAAAGAGTTTATAGCTAATCAGACAATTTGAGACAATGAAATATTAACGTCTCCTATTTAGCTGGAAAAGTGCAATTCCTTTGAAGACAAATTAGTTTTCATCACATATTAAAACATTCTTATAAAAGTCCAGCTTAGGGACACAAATCATTAAGAACTTCCTATAGATTAAGAATGGTTTCCAATAAAACTCAGCCCTAATCCCCTAGAGAGAGCCCAGACACACTCACGATATGCAGTTGCAGAATCTCTGTCCTTCTGGTCTGTGCTGAGAAACATGGTGAGGGCAGAGTAGGGTACTTGGAATAACTACGGAAAGAAAGAACATGACTTAGGAAACGTCAGGGTAAAACTGCTGTACTCCTTTGATATCCAAGAAAATGGTTTGATGGGGCCTCAGAATTAATTTAGAACCTTCATTTAGAACATTGAGAACCCTCACCCAATTTTTTAGCACAAAGACCTGCTTTTTCTGTCTGGTTTGTAAAGCATATAAAAGGAAATCAGTATCTTTCAGAAGACAAATAATAAATAATAAAATACCAAGGGGGTTTACCTTAATGTCGTGCTCCTTCAGTGTCCTTGGGAAAACATCCTTCACAGACAGGCTCTAAAGAATTTGGCTTTCTTTGCACTAGGACACTGTCATGTTCCTAGCTTGAGCTAACTAACAGGAAGCAAAGCCATAAAGAAGAAATATAGTTCTCCACCTTCTTTAAGCCAGAAGACTACACAAATACCCCAAGTATTTCAAATATCTGTCTAATTATGTAAATCCAGGAGATAATAGTGAAAACTACTTTGTCTTCAGCACCATTTTGCCACACACTCCTTTGAGTTAAGAATAAGTTAAGACCATTGCAAAGTGGAACTGGGACATGAACCTGCCTGAACAACCAAGTTCTCTGTGGTGTTGCCACCACCCCAGAGATCTGTAGCCAAACTAAGTCCTACAATCTGCATCCTGCAATGTTTGTACAAAATGCATTTCTGTTCACCTCCATTAAACATGGCAAGCGTGTACATTTTCAAAACTCTGCCATGGAAAATCTGTGTTTCTCTTTCAAAAGAAAGAGGGAAGAAATTATTTAAAACCATAATGGACGTCTTCGGGACCATCTTTCTACAAGGGGGAAAAAAAGACATAGAGAAATACTGAAGCTTAACACAGGAATACAGGATTCCTAATCTCCTCCTGAGAACAGAAGTTATGAGAAGATGGATGTCTAACTGGAATTAGGAATCTGAACATCTATACAAGAATGAGATGAGGGCACTGGCGGTAACCTGGATGGATTAGCAGTTCGTTTGCCAGAGAAAGCATTGGCAGAAACCATCAACCAGCAGAGAGTCTGATAAAAGGACATCTGCCTGTCCCTTAAACTCACTAGAAGTTGAAGTAAAATGTGAAAACAAGTTCACTAAATATGAATGCATTAATATAGACAGACAACAAGCAAGTTACTGCTGAGACCATCATGAACCTGTAATCTACTTACTGTGGTCAGTGCTTGGAAAAGGCAGTGGAAAGTCAGGTACCAAGCAACTCTTCCCGACACAAATGGAGGCAGGTACCACATAAAAAAATAGGACACTATCGTGAAGGGTGTGCATGCCAGCACCCTGAAAAGAAGATTAACACACATCAACAATCTCAACATACTGATAGCTAAGCACATTAAATTTTCCTGCTAATAATCAATATAATACAATTTATTTGATGTGCAGTTTTTCTAACTGAAGCAATGCCATGCTTTTAAATATCAAAAGTTAGTGTGCATTAAATGCACAGAATAATATAAAATATATTAATACTAATATAAAATATATAAATACACATATTAATACTTCCATAAAGTGGAAAAAAACCAAATCTGAACAGAAAGAGTTACACTTAAATCAATATCCCACTCAGAAGAGACAAAATTTCCTTGCCCATGCACTATAACAGCACACCTATATTGCCATTCCTTGGCACATGTCTCAGATGACATATTTATCAGACAGAACCACTGAAAACTAAGCTCTGTCATTATGTCTCTGCATACTCCAGCAATTTTTACACGAGCTTACTTATTACTGAGATTCCCTTTTCTTATTTTAGCGCCTTTGGTTTTCCCCTGAATTTAGTCTCTTCACTGCTGCTTCAAGCAAGTGCACATATGTTGATAAACTTAAAAAGACTGAAAAAAGCATAAGAGACAACGGACAGCCCGTTGTGAAAGCTCCTACACTCTGTATCCAGTTGGGTATATGATCATTTCCTCCATTCAACTCCTAATCACTTCAAACACAAAAGGATCATCTTCCGGAGAGAAAGGTGGCTTTAAAAAAAAAAAAGAACCACAGAAACTTATATTCCAGATATTTCCACTAACCAGCAATTAATTACATTAGTCTAAAACCTATTTCAGGCTGATAGCACTTGTCAAACTCCATGATACAGAATTGGTCAGATGCTATTATTTCCTAAAAGTCTGAGCTGCAGCAGTATCAGGGCTGTCCTGTATTCTTGTAAATCAGGCATCAAACAATGTATTTAGATGACCAAGATCCTAACAAAAAATTTCCAAACACATAAAAGAGAAAACAGATTAATCCCTTCACAACAGCACTACTGACATTGGGGGTCAGCTGATTATTTTGCAATCGTGAACTGAAAACCTGGAATACAAAAGAGTAATGTGGGTAAATAGTTTAGTAAAACAATGGCTTTCCCACACTGCTCTTTGGGATGGACAGCATCACTGGGAGCTGAACATTTACCAGGAAAGTGCCAGGTTCTGGTATTCTCTGTCCCTCTGGTCCCCAGCCCACAGTCCACCCATAGCAATGGAAAACATAAACAAGGGTAAAATCGTAACACATCTCAGGGAATCTACCTTCCTCTCCAAAAGCCTGAGCTCTTCCAGATGGTTCCAGGCAGAGTCACCACACTAAAGATCTTCAGTCACTTTTCCATGCAACTTTTTAGCAGCAACCCTCTTAGTATTGTTCTCCCCTTTCCCACATTTTCCTTTCCTCTCTAATGCCAGGGAGTTTTCAAAGCCTTGCTGGAGTTGCTGAATATCTGATTGTCTGCTATTATCTCTTTTGACAAAATGTTCGACCAATATTTCAAGTCAATGTCTGCTTCTGCCTTTTAAAGCCATTAAATAAGTGATTAATGTCTTTGTATTATATTGAGGACAGTATTTAGTGATAGTTAAACATTCACCTCCTTTACTAATGTTCTTGCTTTGCTGGCAAGCTTTTCTGACTGAAAAAATTCCATTGCCTCACTCCAGATTATTAAGAAGTCAGAAAAATTTCAAAATACTAAAGTATTTTTAAGCTAAGGGAAGCCCTATTTTTTGCTTTGTATAAAAATGGCCTGAGTCTCGAAGTCTAGGAATAAAATTCCCATGAAAATATTAGCATTACCAAAAAACCCCAGACAAAATCCTCTCGTAAAGAAAGCAGCTGTTGGATGAAAGGCAAGGTTAGATAAGCACTTTTCCTGTAAGAAGTGCAAGATGTGCTGGAGCTGATTTACAGTGAAAAGGGCTGATAAGTTCACACTTGTGCTTGGGCAGGAATCATTCTAACACCAATTTAACACTAACAATAAACACATGCACTTGCTGTATTTTCAGAGAACTTAAAAAAAAAAGCATCAGAATACTTCTAATAGCATTTGTATAAAAATTTCATTACTTTCTTTTTGAATAGCTTTCTTATTTGGTTAATTCAGTGGTCATTAAAAACCACGCCATTTACCTGGCCTCCAACCAAATCCTGAAAAGAGAAACAGCAGCAAGCTCCTCTTTTCCCATGAGACCTGACAAAAAGCTTCACTTCAACCTGAAGGCCCTGTTCCTACTGGGCCAACAGCAGCTGATCTCAGCCTTTTTCCAACATGTACTTGCCTTCTCTGTTTTGTCAGATATAAGCTGCCCATGGACAAGCTTCTGTAGCCATAAAACTGCACAACAGCAAGAGAGCCACCAGCTAAAAAATTGGGCTTTTTTTTCCCCCAAATTTCAATTTCTTTGCTTAGGACACAACATTTACTCTTAGATTTTTGTTGTAAATCAAGTTTGTGGGTTATATCAATTCAAAATTCACAATTAATTCAAAATATCTTACAAGACATCCTTATAATGTATGAGATAAAGTGACGAAAGGCTCCCTATTTCACAAAGTAGTCAATCTCCCCTTGACTTCCAAAATATTTTTAAAAAACCAACAAATACATGCCCTATGTCATAGATGAGCTTGAGTTCCTCTAGCAGGGCCCAAACTTTTCTTGCTTCACACCTGTCAATCTCGTTCCTATTTGCGTAACATTCATGGTTCCAACCTGTCCTTAGAGCACACGGACAGCACGTGCACGAGGGTCGGATGTCACAGGGAAACACCACACCCTCCCTTCAGAAAAAACATCAAAACCTTACAGCATCTCACTCATTGTAAGAGTCGTGGCGATTTTTTAAATTAACTATTCTGGCTGTGGAATGTAAGAGAAGCAGGATCCCAATGAGTGCTGTGAGAAGAACCTAACACCGTGCCAGGGCAGTGCTGGCTGCTGAGCCCTTCGGTGCCGTGGTGGTCACATCTATTCCACATCCATGCACACATCTGTTCTACATCTGTGCATGCATCCTTTCCTGAACTGAAAGGCCTGGGGAGTTACAGGAGCTCCTGGAAGGGGGATGTGAGACGTGAAGGCACTCTAGGACATAAGTAGAAATAAGTTCCACGTTGTGGAAGAGGGAAGTCAACCTAAAGAAATCTAGACAGAGATGAAAATTCAACCACAGATTTAAGAAATTTTTAGCTCTCAGCTTCTAGTTTTGTTAAAAATATAGTCTCTTGGGTTTGTTTGTGTCTCCAGTGGTAGAAAATCTCTTCTTTTCATGGGTGAAGAAGATGACAATTTTTTGGTTTTATTTGATATATGTGGAATGAATACGATCCCCGAGACTACTTCAGTGAGGTGGCTGTATGATCGCAACACTCAATATTCACATATATATGTAAATATATGTACACATTTATACTTACCAAGGCATGAGCCGGCCAATTTTTGTCCATCTACTTTTGCTAATGAAAAAGCCAGCAACAGGATCAGTAACTGCACCTGAGGCTTTGCCAATGAACAGCACCAAAGAGGCGTGAAACGGAGTAATCTGAAAGTACAGACAGAATGCAATAAACAAGATCCATTGTTTCACGATACAATGAAACAGCATAAAGCAACTTTCCAGAAAAAACACCTCAGTGTTTTAAAGAATAATGATAGTTCGTTTACAAAACACGTCTGCTGCTGTCATAGAAATTCCTATTGGTTACCCATAGCAAACAAATGAGACATTGAGATAGGCACTGTGAATTAAAGGATTAGAGGGGAAAAATGCAAGGAAGGAAAGATCCTGAATGTGTTAGGATGAGGAAACTGAATCAGACAGTCAAATGGCGAAGTCCTTATTTTAGTCACACAATCTGACAGCCCCTCTGTAATTACTCTCTTGTTTTTCCCCCCCACATCTCCATCTCCCCGGATCTTTATCTTGACCTGATCTAGAAAATGGTGGAGGAGGCTGTTTACATGTGCTAATGTTTTTTCCTCTCCTGAGATTAGCAACAAGGCTGCCAAGTGGTGGCATGTGGCTGAGGAAGAGGTTGTTGCACAACAGACTTTATCCACTCGGGACTGAGCGGTGACAACTGAATTGCGTAAGGCACAGCTGTTCAAATCAAAGTTGCCAACACGTGTCCATCACATCTCGCTTGAAAAGTGTTCATGGATTATGTAAGAATAAAATTGCCAAGTAGAAAAACCTCTGAAATTAACCCAGGAGGACCATAATTTAGCACCTATATATAAATACAGTTTATCCCAGGCAAGGCAGTTATTTTTTCACATATATCTGTACAGAGCTTAGGAATTCCCATCACACAATAGTTAAAAAAGGTGGGTTCTCTTCCAAGTGCTCTGTTCGTGTCATTGCAACAACAGTCCTGAAAAAAACCAGTCATTGAAACCTATATAAATATGAATGATCCTCACATCAATTATTGAGAGAAGCTGCTGAAACAGCCTATGTGGCTTAAACAGCGAGAGCAGACAAGATCCCTTCATCTCTGAGTTTCACCATAGCAGCGCTACAAAGGCTTGGAAAACACAGCTGATACAACACCAAGCTTGAGCAGGTACCCCCTGCTTTCCTGCACAGGAAATTGTCTCCCAGGCAGCATCACCAGGCTTCCAGCTGGTGCAGGTCCCCTGCCTGCAGGATTTGCTGTAGGTGTTCTCTTAGAGGTGAAAGAAGGAAGCAGCGACTTCTAGATGTCCTGGATACCAGCACAAAAGGCAGGTGCCACGGGCTTCTGTCATCACACCTGTTACATTTTAGCCCAAATTAGGAGAAACTGCAATGGCAGCCGATCTTCCTGTCTCCACCAGCTCATCACCTTTGCTGGCTCGTGCTCTCCCACAGCCCAGGTGGCAAGTAGCCCACCAGCCCTGAGGCAGACTCACCGTGGGGGCTGCACCAGGACTGCCCACAGGTCACTACTGCTCCTCAAGAGACAGGGCAGGCAAAGTAAGCACAAAATGGCAGTCAGAAAGATAGAGGGGCTGAAATACTGCAGTTACGAGGGACACAAGAACACAAACCTACAAATTAGGTGAGTCCCACATTGGTACTTTGTTCAGATAACTTGAAGAGACAGAAAGGAAGTGGATATGAGATACACAGAGGTGGAAAAAAACTTTGAGGAAAAAGCAAAATCTCTTTCATGTTAGGAGTGGAGTCTGTATAATCACCCTGTCTTCATCACTGGTAGGGGCTTATACATCCCTTGGCTGCATTTTCTTATTCCCTAAATCTAGACAGTGTCTGTCAGCACCAATGCCAGAAACTTACTAGCATTAATAAAATACAAGACAAAATATGCTAAATTCACCCCTCTCAAAAGGAATAAAGACCAGGATCCTTTTATCAGAGAATCTTGGTGTTCTCTAGCAATTTGACTCAAGGATCCTGTGTGGAGTTACATTTACGTCTGTAGTCTATACAGGTAATTTAGGTGGAACAAGGAATTCAAACTGAGAAACTGTAAGTTACAGAAAATTAATAAAAATATAATTTTCTTAGAAAGGATCCCGATTATGTCACTTGGTGACTTCCACATTCTCTCAAGAAGCTGAAACAGTTCTGCCCTCTAAGTGGGCAAGATATAAATCCAGGTAGTGACTACAAAATTACATTTTCTCCCCTGAAAACGTGTGGGAAAGAACACAGGATTTCAGAGCCATTTATCAGGCCTTGAAATAAATCCTGCCCCTGCATGACTACTTCAGAGAACAAACTAAACCATCAGGGAACAAATAATTAAGCCCCTTAATGAAAGTGTAAGTGTATCATTACAAACATTAAGCAAAATTATTGGGTTTCAGTAGAAGCTTGGTAATGAAATGATTATTTTGATGTCACTTATTTAGGTAGTGCCCAAAGATGCATGGATGGGACTCCAGCTTTCTGGACATTGTAAACAAACACATGAAGGAACGTTCCCTTGCTTCAAGAATTTTCGATCTCTATGATAAGCAGAGAATGGGGAAATTGGCACATTTCTAAGCACCCTGGGAAAATGGTGTTGGGGTCTTTCTCATTCAGTTCCTGCTTCATCATCTCCAATGTCTTGTATTGCCATCCTTAACGTCAGTGGGCAACAGCTTCAGTCAGAGCTGCTCCACCTCCCTCCTGCACCCCCAAGCTCCTTTTCCCCCTCCAACTCCTCTGATTCCACATCATCCACTTGACATCTTTGACACTGCTGTCCAAAACTGGCTCCTTTTCTACGTCTTGTGACTTTGATCTCAACCAGACACTCAAGATGATCTCAGTTGTACGTGCCCACCTTACTGTGTTGCCAATTTATTAAGCAAGTCACAAGTCAGCTTTTAATAGCAGACTTTTATAGGGAAAAACATAAACCCAAACTTCTGGACACCTCCAGCCATATATCCTGTCTTTAGACAGCAAATGGTTAATGATATTTGACCCCGAACCTCCTGTTTTTTCCAGCAAATAGGAACAGTCATCAGTGCTGAAGTCCCTCATGTAGTTTCAGAGCTGTTCTTACAGTCCCTGCAATTTGGCCTCAACTCCCTAAAATCCTTTTTTCTATCCTAATGCTTTCTCCATCCCACCTAGTAACCATGCAAGCACCCAAGACAATCCAAAACAGTAACAATTGCTTATGGATTGATTTTCTTTGTGTCTCTGTTGTTCTGAAATCTAGCTGGAGCAGCTGAGAGTCAGATGAATGAGATGACTCCTAATGCTTTGTTTCACCAGGTCTTCTTCTGCACCAGAGAGCCACAGACTGGAAGCAAAGAACCTCCAGGAAGGATAACTCGGCTTTCTTTGCCACGAAATTACCTTAGACAAACCAAGTAAAATTTGTGTGAAATTACGTTGGCTACTGGATGCAACTGCAGTGATTTTTAACTCAACCAAATGAACAAAACTTCACAACCTCAACATGCTATTAATGCTATTAATGTTTTCAGATGTCTCGTATCTTACACTCTTTGACTCTTGACACTGAGAACTGATTTTCCTCGTGTCTGTAAGCGTGTGAGCTCTGCAGCACCCAAAGTTCTAATAATGATCTCAGATTAAAAGTGAACAACAGCCACCTAAAGACAGAAAGGAAACTAGTGGGAAAAAAATTAATTCTGGACAAGTTTATGTGGTTTCCAGGATGCTGAACAGCTAGAGGCAATGACAAAAAGACAATTTAAAATATTTATTAGCTAATTCTCCTTTTATCATTCCAGGGACATGGCTGGCAATATCAGAGTTAAGTCCACAGTCTGCAAATGTCTCTTGTGCTACTTACATGGGCTATGTCTAGCAGGTAGATCTGCAGGAAGAAAGAAGCAGCGCTCCCTGCCACTTGGTTTGGGGCACCTCCTATGGCATAGCACAGTTTGCTGCACATCGAGAGCCTGTATTCCTGTGAGAGGAAGCAGAACAAACCATGAGTAAACCAAGGTGCACAAGTTAAAAGCTACACAAGTGATAAGGTTAAAGTCTATAGTTAACACCACTTTAATGTATTTGCTTCACAGCTATTCCACTAATAAATCCATATGCCCTCAACCCCTATCATCAACAGGCATTTGGGTGCTCGTTACTTTGATTTTTAATAGGTTTGTTCTCCAATTCAGTCCCTGAAAACAGATTACAGTGTTCCCAAAAGTGAGTTGTGAAGACCCTCAGGCTTGCCTACCTTCTTCTCACAAGCCATTAAAAGGAAACAAGTCTACAATTAGGCAAGAAGCAGCAGAGAAGTGCTACACTATTATCTGAGCTTAGTTGTGTCTTTGAATGCTTAAGTCGTATTTCTTAGGGTTGAAAACTTCTACTTTAAAAAAAAAATTCTTATATTATCTTTGAGATAATAATAATTGATAAATACTCTCATACCACCGTAATTAAACAACATTCACAGAAAGTTCCACCATCAAATGCAGACCAAACAGATCCCAAACATTTGTGCTTTGTTCCTTCCTTTGTCACAAAATGCTGGTGTGACACTGGCAAAGTCACTTGACTTTGCACATCTTCCTTTTGACTTGACTTTTCTATATCTGTGTGAAAATTGGCATAACATGGAAAGTGATTTTGGGCCCAAGTCTTCTTTAGAAAATCACTCCAAGTGTATTTAAAAAATTTTGCAAAACTGTGCTCTCTCATTCGCCTTTTGATCTTTGAAAAGTACCGTAAGCACTGAGAATATTCTTGAATATAACTGCCAAATAAGAATAAGATAAATGTTGAAAATAAGGTTTCATACCAGTAATTAAAATACAAAAATTGCACAGTTTCTAATAGAAATTCTAACGAAGAACACCGTTTTTTTTTTAATAGTAGTAGAAGTTCCAGAATACTGGAAAGCCTTTAAAAAAAAACAAACCTTAAGATTTAATTTTTTGCTATAAAATTTAAAATAAAGGAAGAAAATGACTCTTCGTGACTATTCCTTTCAGAGGGACAACACATCAAATCAAAATTTTGACTTTTAGGCTTTCAGTCCCTCTTTAAAATTTGCTGTCAGTGGGAGCCAGGAAACATGAAGAGGGGCAGCAATATTAATCCTGGGTCTGTCTTCTCTCTGAACTGACTACATGAGCCCTTAATTCTTATGTTAGATCAGGATAAAAATAGAGATATGGAAATGAAATCCACCACAGTGATGATATTCTGACACATTACCTAATTTCTGAACATTTTTAAATTTACTCATCATCTTTACTCTGTAACAGTTTTGAGAAGTTTTAGACTTCTAGGCAGAGCCTTTCATCATCTAAACATTTCCCTTTGAACTGTTTTATCAGACTGGGTGTGAACAAACAAGCACAAGTATCAGGATTCCTTCCTTTTTGTGTTTTCCCAGAGAAAGACAGGGTGGGATCCCATTGCTACGCCCAAGGAAAGTGGACACTGTCAGGGCATGAGCTGCAAAATGTTATCACCACAGCAGGCCTCACTTCACTCTGCATTGGCAAGTTTCTTCTTTGCAGGAAAAAAAAAAGAGTGGTAAACAGTCACAAGACAGACTTCATCATAATAATTTACTATTTAATTTGATAAGAGATTGCAAACACCACAAACAGACTATATACATATTTGCTGTACAAAGTAACACTCCGTTTTCCATACATGAGTCCTTTTAAATATGAGCTTTACTAGACTTGTGGGGTCCACAGAATTTTGCTAGCTTGATGCATTGCAGTCCCCTTGAGCTTTGCTCCAGGGGCTGCGTGCTTGGTAACTTTGTCTCGCTTTTCTAGTTTTCAGTCATTCCCTTCTCCTAGCCTCTCTTCCATCACCCACAAATTAAATGACTTTAAAAGTTTGCTTTTCCTTGATACTTTTCCTCCTGATCTCCAAGCATTGGCAAGATGACTTTCAGATGAAATCAAGAGACATAAACCACTGCTATGCAAATCCTGTATCCTATTGCAACCTCAAAACCAGAAAAAACCTTTTAGATAGGTGATGCTGCTTTCACACTTATTTTCACTAGTAATTTCATAGAATCATGGAATGGTTTGGCTTGGAGAGGACTTTTAAAGACCATCCAATCCAACTCCTCTGCCATGGGCAGGGACACCTTCCACTAGACCAGGTTGCTCCAAGCCTCATCAAACCTGGCTTTGAACACTTCCAGGGATGAGGCCCCCACAGCTTCTCTGGTCAAGCTGTGCCAATGCCACAACACCCTCATTGTAAATAATTTCATTCTTATGTGCTTCTTTTAGTTTAAAACCACTGCCCCTTGTCCTTTCATTAGCAAAGGCTGTGACAAAACACAAAAAGCAAATGCCTCTATATAATTTACACGATTCCAAAATGTTTTTAGAACACAAAGAATGTCAAGTTCTTAAGAATTATTCTAATTAAAGATGTGGTACACAAAATGGTCAACCAAGATCTAAACTTACAGGCTGCAGGTAGTACTCCTGTCTTTACAGCAGTTTCATGGATAGAAAATTTACAATCTTAGTACATTTTTTATGAAGTCTCACTGCAATTCCACACACCCCCAGAATGCTGCTCAACTACTCTCTGAACCGTGCTCCCAGATCACCTTGAAGCAAAGTTAATACTTTGGTCACAGCAGTAGTTAAGTTTTAATTAAATTTTGGTTATGAATGTTATTTTCAGAATAAAACAAGCTGTCAGATAGATGTGGCATACAGAAGTGTCCTGTTTGGTCACCCACAGAAACACAGGGAATCTGCAGTTCATGAACTCCCTGGAATGTAGGTTACATCCTGATCACTGTTCCATACCTGTTTTCCTTTTATTTTGCCTAATTGCTTTTGGAACTTGTTTGTACATTGAGCCATAAACACTACATCAGTTCTGCATGGAAATGACACGTACTGTGAAAGGAAATGCCACCGTCACTGCAGATCTGCTGCCTGGCAATTTCATTGAGTGTCCCTGAGCTTCTAGCTGCTGAGAAGCAATCCTTCAGACTCTACATTCTGGTGTCTCTTTCCAAAAGAAGCAGCCCATAACAGATTTTTGCCTCTCCATGTTGAATTTATATGGAAACGACCACATTTTCTGCCTCAGTACGCAATGGAAAGTGGTAAAATGAAGGTAGGGCTCTGCATCAGTAAAGCTGAAGCATTTTCTTCTCTCTAACTTCCTACAGTTAAGAGCACAGAAGATGCACGTGGCAGCTGTCTGTTACAGGATCTACGGGAGCGAGTCCCCAGCCTTGGCTGGGTTTGCATGATATTGCTCATAAATGCTGACAGAAACTGTCTTGGGAAGGATATCACTGAGCGGGGCTGTGCGGCCGCCAGCAGAGCACTGGCTATCAGCAGCTCACAGGGCTTTCCTCCGAGGGCTGGGTGTCCCTGCTGCACTGCCTCCTTAAAAAACACAAACTGCTTGGCTCCTATGAAATCCAGTAAAAGCTTCTTCACCTGTGCAGGTTCGTCAGCAAGCTGAAAGTACTCACAAATCACTAGAGATCTGAATGCGTGGGCAGTGGTCAAATAAGGAACGAAACATAAAAGTACAGTGAAAATTTTGTTTCGAGACCCCTGCGGTGTAGTTGAACACCAACATCAAATTGCTTCTACAACCTTTAGGAGAAATGTGAGATGATGGCACCAGATGTAAGAGGAAGGAAGGTCAAACGAAGTCACAATTTTTTTTTGTTCCCAGATTAACTTGACAATTTTGCACTTATACATGCTCCCATCATATCAAATTTAATCGCGCTTCAAGGCAAACCAAGAAAGCATAATAGCTGAGAAATTTGATTTTGCTCCTTAAATAGAAAGTTTAAACATTGTTGTGGAAAATTAATGCTTCTCCTAAACTGTAGTTCCTTTATTTAAAATTCTCTTGTAAGTTAAAACCATACTTGTAAATTTTCCCTTCCCCAACAGAACAGAAATTGAATACAATGTTTATAGCAGACCATCTTATTTCTAAAGAAAGTATTTCAGCACATTGAAAACAACTCTGCAACTGTGTTATGGGCATAGGGAGCAGCCGTGTATTGTAATAAGCTATTCGTTATCAGCCGAGTCCAGAACTGAACCAACAAGTAATTTAAAAGCAGTAAGAACAGAGAGCAAAACCTGTGACTCAAAGATAAATGCTAGTCTAGGTTTATCTGAGAAACAATGAAATGTAGCTAGCGAGGAGCAGCTTTTGAGTCAGCTTTTCTCTCAACATGGAATTAACGCTGGTAATGTTTCTGTTCTGTGAGTGACCGAACAACTGCCTCTTGAAAGCACGAGTGCGGCAGTCACGGTGGCATCCCAGGTCCCTCACACCGAGCACCTTGAGGACTGGTTTCAGGTTTCTCAGTGACATCAGCCCACCCTTGAGTGGAAAAAAACCAGGAGCAGGGCTTGTGTGCAGACACCTAGGAAAGGGCGCATGAGTAAGGTGGGATACGGTGGTGCTTTCTCAGGGTATTCTTCCAGCTGCTGGCAACGCAGCTCTGAGGGACTCTGTGAAACAAAGACGGTGTATCTGTGCAACATCTCCAGAGTTCTGCCACGAATTCACCCAGATGCTTTCCAAACACAAAAATTAAAGCCCGAACAGGACGTGCCTGGTGTCCGACGAGCTCCTTGGGCTGAATGCCCCCCAGTACGTTGTGGAAGGCTTCCTTACTCCCCTGTTTGGAAGCTGTCTCCTCTCGTTTTACCTGGTGTTCCCTCAAGAGCCACGGAGTGGGGGAGTCCTCGCTCACCCTCACCTGCCTCCCAATCCTACCCCGGCGAGCACCGAGTCTGAGGAGGCAGCGTGAGATGCCTTCGCTCACATCACAACACACATCTGGAAACCGGGGGGTGCTGAGGCTCCGGGGGCAGCAAACCCCTCCTGCTTCCCGCATCCCACTTGCCTCGGTCCGGGAGGCAGCCCCGGAGGGGACGGGAGGTGGGAAGCGGAGGCGCTTTTCCCTGGCACCGCAGCTGCCAGTGAGGAAATCCCGCGCAGGGCATTCCAGGGAAAACACCGGGGCTGCGGCGCTGCCCGGCGGAAAGGGTCCAGGAGCTATTCCAGGTACTCGCTGAGGCCGCGCACGAAGCCCCGCACGAACTTGGGCGACCCCAGCCCCCCGAGTGCCCGCGGTGGGAGCGAAACGCCGGCGTGGCGGGACCCGCTCTCGCCCCCGGCCGTGTCCGAGGGGCTCCCCAAGCCCCCCGACGGCCGCCCTGCCCCCTCGCAGCCCCCTACCTCCTGCTCGCCCGCCGGGGTGTCCCTCGCAGCCCCCGCCATGGCACCGCGGACATCCCACCCCGTCCGACACCTGCGCGCCCGGGGCGGGGCGGCGGAGCGGAGCCGAGGGAGAGCGGGCGGTGTCCTCGCTGCCCTCTCCCAGCGCCCTGGAGGGGCGAAGGCGCCGGCGCTGCCCTCCCGTCCCGGGACGGGGGATCCTCCGCCCCGCCGAGCCCCCACAGCCCGCTCCCTGCGTCCCGCCCCGGCACCACCGGGGGAGAGGAGCGGGGCAGCGCCCGGCGGCCACAGCTCCGCAGGGTGCGGGGCGCAAGGACGGGGCACGGAGGTGGAGGGGGCCGGGGCTGTTCTCATCCACAGCCCCGAAACGCCAGCTCTGCCTCTTTGAAGAGAGGCGCGGTTTCCCGGTACACGGGGATGTAGAAGCACGCCGGACAGCAGCGCTGGCAGCTGGACGGCGATCACACACCGCCCGCCCTTGAGCAGGGACGCGCTGCGGGGAGGGAGGCCGCTGATTCTTCCACGAGAGTGGTTAGAGACCGTAAGGGGCTGCCCAGGGAGGCGGTGGAGGCACCGGCCCTGGAGCTGTTTAAGGAAAGCCTGGATGTGGCACCCCGTGCCATGGTCTGCTTGACAAGGTGGTGTTGGGTCATAGGCTGGACTCGATGATCTCAGAGGTCTTTTCCAACCTCATTGATTCTGTGATTCTGCTGTCCCCGAGCCAACACTCTTATCTAGGATACACGAGTTCACCACCACCCTGCCCCTGGGAAAGTGCTCTTGCAAGCATGCTCTGCATTAGAGGAAAGAAATACATATTGCATTTTGAAGTATGAATCCTTTCAACAGTGAGACAGCCTGAGAGAAGAGCGTTTAACAACGCCAACAGGAGGACTTGTGACCTGCTTGTCTTGGGGAGATGATGACTAATCAATCTCTGTGCCCAGAGCGTTTTGGTGTGACTGATTCCAAGAGCTCTGCTGCTGACAGGGTCACCTGGTGGGTACTGGGCAGCAACTGCAAACCGTGCCACGAAGTACTGACATTCAAATCTCGTTTGGCAAGAATAATTATAGCAAATTTAAAAATTCTGAAAAAACAAGGCATTAAAGAATTTTCTAAAAACCAGACCTTTAACTGAGATTGTGGCCTTAATACACCTTGTTGAAAACACTCTGAAGCTTTTGGGCTTCAGTGGGGGTTCTCTAGAGGCTGATGCTAGATGAGCTTCGAAACAGAGATGGATTGCCCAGTACCAATTCAAATACAAGATACGCATCTAACATTCAAATTCAACATTTAGGTTCTTTGTTTTCTCTTTACACACTGTCCTCATAACACACTCAATCTTTTTTACCTGCATTTGCACGTTTCTTCACAAAGGGAAAACCTACAGAAAATTCCTTTTGTTGTTCTTTTCTTGGCTATTTCAATTTTGCTGTAAAATATCTTAAGGCACAGGGTTTACTCAAAATAGCAAAGGCTTGTGAAGTAACAATGAGTAACTGATAGTATTTGTGTGTTTCACAAACTCTAGCACTGATCGAGCCAGTTCTGCTGTTGTTTGACCAATGCACAATTGCTGTCTACAGCGCTGAGCAAGAGATTAGGCTGTCCAGACACTACAGGTAGCTAATCAGTCTTTACAAACTTGACCAAAACCAATTAGATTTAGGAGAGTCCTCTATTCATTCCGAAGATTTTCTCCAAATTAGGAAATAAGTCATTCAATCACAGTTCGTTGCCTTTTTTTAAAGGCAATTTCTAGTCTAGCATGGGATTAATGCAGCCAGCATCACTTCAGACTTTTCAAAGATTTTCTCTCATTTTGTAATTAAGATCATGACACTTTCAAACTGCAAATGCACACTCAAGTACACCAAGGCTGCAGCCAGACACAGCTGGTTTTAGTAAAGCACCAAACTATCCAATCTCTTAAAATGCTGGTAGTAGACGTGAATCAACGTTGAAATACAAAATACTTACTGCTCCTTCCAAAGGCTAGCAAGCAAAATGGATTTACCCACTTCAGAGTTTTACGCTCCCCCCTTCAATTTCAATCTTACACTAATTATTTCTTCAAATTTCTATGCTGCTAATGCATGAATAGTAGTACACTGTTACTTTTGACATTTCATGCTCCTTTTAGATAGTACAACTGAGCTCACAATCAAGCACATGTGATTTTCTAATACCTAGTTGTACGTTAAGACAAATTTGAGAGCACTGATTAATAAAATTCCCTGTTTAGGAAGCTCTGGGAACTGAGGGTTGGAGCTGTGTCTGTAGGTGCTTTGTCTTTTCAATTTTACTAGTGGATTTGTCTGCACATTTAGTTTTGTTTTTCATATAGGAGTCAGTGCAAGAGTAAAGAAAATTTAATTGTACCACTTGGTACATAAACGTGAATGACACAGTAGCACAGGAAGTTTATAGCACTGGGAAGTGTTTAAAGGCATAGTTTTCAGAGATTTGCCTTCTGAGGACACTGAATAGATATTTGCCCGGTTGACTTTCACTTCAAACACACCATGAGAGACGCTGAAGCAAACCAGTTTTATATCCCTGGGAATGAAGGAGAGTGCATCCCTAGTTTGAAGTCTCACTACTTTTTAGAATACAAGTCACTCCAATGAAGTAATTTTCTATTTAGAACAAAACCAGGAAAACCCAAACCCATCTTTCACTTAACCACACAAAAGAAGTACAACCCCAACAACCAATCCTTTGGCACAGGGAGCACAGAGGAGTCAGGACCCACTGAAGGTCCTGGGCTATGTCTTACCTGGATATTTCAGTTCCGTTCACAATCCCAGAAGCTTAGTAAACACAGTACAAAATATTTAGTCTTTATGTTGTTTTCTCTTTTAGCAAAACATGGAATAGTTGGCTACAAACTTTGTGCCTTGAGTACATGAATAGCAAAATAAAAGATTTGGATGGAAATGAGGCAAAGTGGAGAGAAGAACTTCAGTTTTCAAGTAAGGATTTTCAACAGCTTTGAAACTTGACCACATGCAATTAGAGTTTCAATCATCTGGGCAGTTCAAGACAGAGGCAGACAAACAGTACAAAAACAACTGTGTCCCTCCAAACATTCCTGCATGGTGATAGCCAAAAAAGCTTTAGTTTCTGTGTGACAAAGCTACAAGTGGGTCCCTATGCTAATGAGCTAGGTAGTTTAACGTCACCTGATCTGCAAGACACCCGTAGCAGCCCACAAGAAGCAGAAACCACTTCAACCATTGGTAAGAACAATTCCTTCAGAGCTTACTTTGAGGCACTTCATATGCAGTATGCACCAGACTACCTCATTTGTATCTTCTCACACATGCACCTACCACCATGTGAAGACTTGACAGAACATTATTACACTGCAGATCTTGTGATAAAAGTTACATCCTGAAGATTTTCAAGTTAGAGTTCAAATGTGAGCTTGCCTGCAGTATTGGTTGTCTAAGAGTTGCTGTGAGAAGAATGCAAACTGCAGCCGTTTACACTATAAGTGAAATGTTTCACTTTAGTCCAAAGTGCAAAAATAAATAGTATTTTTCCTTAAAAGGTGCTATCAGTAGTTAAGTCTCAAGAGAACTGTTCCACCTAGACCCACTTATTAAATAACTAAGAAGCTTTTTACCTAAGGAAATTCTAAGGATGATCTGCTGTACAGTTACCCCTGCTACATTATACAGCCAGGCTCTGACCACCCAATTTAGCTGAGAATACCTCTATTATAGCAGACGACAGCACAGCACCCATTCTGCTCTCTAAGAGCACAGTGCATGAGGATGTGAGGCCATCCACATATTGCTGGTTACATTTTTGGTTTTCCCTAGTTCACCCTGCAGATAGTTTTTGGTCAGTTAGAAGCTAATTTGATCTTGTACTATTGATAGCATTTTTTTGCTCATTCTTGAGCTGTCCATTAGGTGTAGCAGCAGCTTTGTAGTCATTGTCAGGCGCTTTTATCACTAACAGTCTGAAAGGTTCCGTTGTTTTCCGAAGTCTCTGAACAACAACAGCATTTTGCAACTTTGCTTCCTCGAGCGTGAGCGTCTCGTCCTGCAGCTCTCGAAAGGGCAGGGAGGTCGTCAGTGTGAAGGGAACGCTCCCCTCAGATCCTTGATACTGTGTTATGAAGTCTCTGACATGGCTGATTCTGAGAAGAAAGCAAGAAAACTCAGCATTAGAGTTTCAGCACTGCAATCCCCGCACATGTGCATAACACACGCAGCCACCAAGGGATAGGACCTTAGGAATGCCTGACAGCAGAGAACTGGAGCAATATAGATGAGGCGGTGTCCTGAAATGCCTGATCCACTTGGGAGGCAAGGACCAAGATCTGCATGCTCTGAGACTACTCCCAAGGGGACAGGGATGAGAATCTTATTCTGAGCACTCAAATGCACCACTGTGGCTCAGATGGTAGTTACACAAACCTACCATTTCCTAACCAGCTGGTGGAGCTCTTACCTGAGGGTTCTGTAGCCAAGAGCTAGAATAAAGATGCCTCCAGTGTGTGGTTCACGTAGCAGAACCATAATAAAAATAAAGGAAAGAGGTTTGAAAAAATTATTTGGACAGCTGATACATTAACTAGGTCTAAATATAGTCCCATCCTCCCAAAGCAAGGGGAATGGTGAATTCATTATGGATTCAAGCTGTCTGTGAAGAACCTTGCAACAAGTGAGCAAGACAGAGGTTTCGCCGTGGAAGAATCAGGATCGATCAATTTAATTAGAAAATGAACATGAAAAGATACATCTGTATGAATAAAATTAACACAGTGACAATGTCCATTTTCTGGTCCTGAGGCCAACTGGCAGACTGGCTGCTGGTAAATGCCTACACTCATCCTTCCTCTCCCCCATGCACAGGGTCTCCCATGAGGTTTACTGTCTCCTGGGAACAGTCCAGCACCTGAGCCAACATCTGAACCATGGCTAGGTATCGACTGAGGAAGTGCTGGCTGGCCTGGGGCAATGCCATCCCAACAGTTCAGCAGCACAGATGCCCAAGTTTCTGTGCCGTAGCCACACTCACCAGGACAGACACAGCCAGCAAAATAAAAACTAATTCCTGTGCACGCAGGCCTCAATACAGAGACACTGCTTGGTCTTATAAGCCAAGAGCTTGAAAAATCTCAAACAGTACTAAATTTTTGGTTGGACATTTACAGGTGTCTAAACATGCATTATATCAAAGTTGATTGGGTTCCAAGAGCAAATCAGGCAATTAGCCATCAGTTCTCAGCTTCAGGGTGGAAAAGTTCTTTTCCAGGCCCCATACCTGATGCTCCAGGGTCACACTAACCTAGCAAGTGCTCAGGAGGGGACACAGCTGGAGTCAGGACACAGCTCTGTGTGCTATTCCTACAGCTCTGCTCTCCTAGTTGCTACACTCCCGTGTCTCAATTCCCCACAGTGCAACACTAAAATGCTTCCTGTGCTTCTGCTCCAATCTTTCATCAGTAATCAACTCCTATCTACAGCAGCAGTTACTGTGGCACCTACACAAGGTAGCTGCAAAAAGCTAAAAGTAATCAATTTACCCAGACACTACAATGTACATGCTACATGTCATTAATCTATACATTAGTTAACAAATAGCCGACTGACTTCTGCACTGAAAGGAGTGCTGTGTATGCAATCATCATGCTTAAGGATATGTACCCTAAAAGGATTTCCCTCTAGTTCTTATCAGGTCATACACAAATACTGTGTACAGCACAAACGTGCTGGTCTTGCGGCAAGGGGCTATGCTATGATGGAATGTTTATTGCACACTACTTCAAAAAGAGCATTACACCAGTAAAGCTGCTGTTCTGCTTATCTCAGATGTTTTTTTCCTCTCAAAAGCACTTAGAAGCTGCTCAAACTGCTATTTACTACGAAAACAAAAAGCTTCTAAATATACTTAAATGTGTGAGACCTGGAAGAATTGAGATATTAAGCCCTTCAAGGAAGTATTTATAATTAAAATAGCAATTTACCCTTCAGCAGTACATCACAACAGTGTTTCAGTTCATATCTCAGGCCACTAACAGTAATAAATTAGTACAAGTCAAAGAAAGAGCTACAGTCATTAACCTTCAACAGCTGAGCTTTCCTTCTGACCAGCCACAGATAGACACAGTTTATCTTGACAGCAGCCTGGGCTGTATTAAATCTGTGATACCTTTAAATTGCTTCACAGAGAAGCACAGGCAACATATCCTTTCCGCATGACATGACTGCATAGTACCGGAGCAATTTCTCAAATTCGGATTTGAGAAAGGTCTCTAAAGACAGTAGCTCTGCAATTTGAAGTGTTAATCCCACTTTCTCAAAGCTCCTGCATACATGCGCTGTGCTGACACCTTCTGACATTATCCTCATTTCTAAGCCTCTTTGGGAACCAGAAATTTTATTAATTAAGAATTAAACACACTGTGTGCCTTCTATTCTGTCCCTGTCGACATGCAGGGGATGAACCTCCCTGCCCAGTGCACTGACTACAGCCCTCCCCAGAGGTTTCTCTGGCTCAACTCTAAGTCCCTTTCTCAGCTCCCACCTGTGGTGCTGTCTATGCCCAACAACCAGCAGGTTTTATACTAAGCCATTTGTTCCAGATGTAGTTGTTTTGTGAGAGATCTATCATGTTAAAAGCTACTTCCTCTAGTAATGAGCAATATGTACACCTTAACTTTCACTAACTTACAAAGAACTCCTACGGTTTCCTCAGATTTTCCTTTATGCTCAGTTATGAGACGACTTTTAACATCAGTTCACATTCCTCTTATGTTCCTCTCTCGTCAGCTAAAAGCTTTCTCAAAGTTTCGAAGGTTTTCCAGATACAACTGAAGAGCAGCCCAATGCTAAGCGAACCGAGGAAATTAGAGACTTAAGTGCACAGGCATTACGACAAACAGTTCAGATGCAAATACACGTGACAGTGGTAAAATAAATCTTACCTGTGAGAAACATTGAATTTCTGAATTATCCTTTCCCCATCAGCTAACCAGATCTGGACATTGGTGATAGGCTCCAAATCATTCAAGGGCACTAAAGGCAGGTGTCTTTTGTCATCAGGTCCTTGACGATCATCTCCTACTTTAGAGATTATCTTTGGAGTAGCACTGAAAAGAAAAGCCACATGAGGTTATGGCTTCTGTGCACACGTGCAAGCTTGAACCTCCCTTCAGACCTCTGCTTCTGGAGCTTTCTGCCCTGTGACAGAGTGCACTGATGACTTCTTAGTTTAATAAATACAGGAATACTGACATAAAGATCAGCTTTTTTCTTTCGTCCTTATTTTTTTCCTGCATGTATGCCAATATTTTCACTCAAAGACTAAAACATGCTAAAGAATTTCAGTTTGCTTGTGTTTAACATTGTTATAAGATGGAAAGGAACTTAAATATCAGAGGATTAAATATGAATATACAAGAGACAAAACTGTCTGAAGATTCTTCATGCATTTTTGTACTCTAATCACACAGGTGAAACTTTAAGGGGGTTGAGTATTGAATTTGCATACTCAAAGTTAATTTTCAGCGTAATGTGATTACAGTAATTCAATTTAACTGAATGTTGTTAGCCTTGATTTAGACTCCAGCATCATCTATCTCAGCTTAGAAGAAATTACTCATCTATCAGAGAAATTGACTTAATGTGAAAAATCCAGACTGATGCACACAGCATTTGGATTTTTTTTTTCCTAAGGCATTTTCAACAGCTGACCCAACCACAGGCAAGATTCATAAAATTACTTGACAGAATACACAGACCTCAGTCCAACTGCACGGTCTTAAAAAACCAACAGTAAAAAAACTGCTGGCAAAAATTTTTATTCTGAAGAAGTGTCTAGAGCTTAGTGCTTCTTTCATGACTAAGCTTGTTCAGCATGTACAGTTTAAGTCCTCATTGGCCCTGATCCAATGGGCACAGTCTCAGCTCCTGTGAGCATAACCAGATGTTTGCTTGCAGAACAATAGCAATGATTTAAGGAGTTACCATTTCTCCTCTGAGCTCAGCTGTGGTCACTGACTACATGAGCACCCTACATAGCAGTTTGCAGAAAAGCTGTCTTTGCACAGAAAATTGGTGAGTTACAGTTTCTTGAGACAGAAGTGGGTAACTGACGGCCATAGAGTAACAGTCTTAACTATACTGCACACCTGCTCTGCAGACAAACCCCATTTTTATGTTCTTGTACCTGTCTTAGTTTATTCGTAAGGCAGAAAAGTCACAGCTAATGTATTATTAGCTCATGACTTAATATGTTCAGGCTGATAAAGCTGGAGTCTTAAGTGCAAGTTTAGTCAGAGGTATTTCAAAATCTTTTATTGCCCAATTAAGTGCTGCCCGAACTTCTAGGATATCAGCCAGCAGAGGCACTTTTTACATCTTCCACAGAAACTCAGCAAAAAGAATGAGAATCAAGAAATCTCATTTCCAAGTGAGAGATGAGAGATGTTCACTGTGATTGGAGACAGAATTGCTTTGCATTATACAGAAATTAGCTGGGGCACAAGGACTTGGCGCCAACAAATTACAAGAGGCACATCTGTAAAATATTCTGCCACTACAAGTACAGGTGACGTACTACCATCCACCTGCCTCACTATCTCACAAACAGCTTCTGTTCATGCCTGACCTCAATATGAAGTAAGACTTAATTGCCCTCCAGATCAGGAAGAAAAGCCTGAGTACCAGCAAGATAATGTGAAACAGTCTCGCAAGCAGAGGAAACAAAAAAATCAAATGTCACGTCATACTTCAGTCCAGCAATGCCCAGCTCCTGCTCCCTCCTCACTCAGTTGCTGGTTCAGGCATTGCAGAACTTGTGCGAGCGAGCTGCCTCCAGGACAGCAGAGGCTGCAGAGGTGCTCAGCTGTGGTGTCTGGCTCAGGCTGGGCTGGGCTACATCGGTCACAGCTGTAGCTCAGACAACTGTCTTGTGTAGACACAGATTTTGGTATCATTCCCAAACCAACTTCCCTCACAGTCACATCTCCATATGCGGCAGGCACTGGAGGTGATTCTTTCAGTAGCAAGTGTGTGTGTGAGACTGGAGCCAACACATTAAATGAAGATTTAAAAGAAAGTTAGAACTTCTGTATTCACCAAGATTTCAAGCATTTCTATATGTAAAAACTTTTCTCTTGCAGAACTGACAGATAAAGCCATCTAGTGGTGGGAGCTCTGACTAAAGCCAAAACCCAAGAATCTAAGCCTTATTAGCCTGAGATCGAAGCATTCTAACTCCTTGTAAGGCTTATTCCTTTTATAAGATTATCAACAGAAGATGTAAACTAGAGATCGAAGCGACATAAGAGCATCCTGTCAATTTTCTGACAAGAAAAAGCCCAGGAGTTAGGTATCACGCCTTACCCTGACTGATGGTTAAGCAGCTTGACATACAATGCTTTACCCTAATGAGGTTAGAGAGCAAGCTTGCTCTGCTACAAGGGATTTCAGTCAATAGTTTAATTAACATGTTTCTGAGGCAGCTTCAAAGACGCATAGATTAGCTCAATAGAAAAGTGGGGTTGCAAAGCTAGTCATAATCCCAAACTATGAAATGCATCTGAACAGTGACAGATAAAACAGAATATACCCATTAGTTACAGAGGTTCGTAAGGTACATTGGAAAATTTTGATAAGTCTTACTTATTTCTCCTGTAAAACAAAAAGGCAGAAGATCAAGCTTGTCTGAGCTCTATCAACATATATGTTATTTCTAGATCCTCCAACAAAAGTTTTGAGAACCAGTCAACAGACCAATTCATAATGGTTCATCCATCACAAAATCCCTCCACTTGGGAACACTGACCAAGTATACACTATTCATTTTATAAGTTTATTTGATAAGCAGAGGCTTAGCTAGGCCATAAGCTGAAGTAAACTCTTCAGCCATTTGTCTCTCTCATTTCTGACTAATGACACTAGTGCTACTGTGGAAAAGGAGTTCTATACATTAAAACTTGTTCCAGGTCTCAGCCAGCTCTGCTACTGCCCCACAAAGCTTTTCTGCTGTTAAGTGTGGTGTATACATGCAATGGACATTTATTAACAGCAGGAAGCGAGCACTACTTTATTCACTAGGGCCACTTAAGGCTCATGTTTCCAAGATCAGCAAAAATATTTACTTGTCTTCAAGGAAAAGGCTCTGATAGCATAGCACAGAATGGACTAGCAAGAGTAGGAAAAAAATAAAAAATGCTGAGCCAGTTGTAGGATGCCTCAGTGTACAAGACCAGTCAACCGAAATTCACAGATTAGCATGTTTCTGAAACCTAACTTGCCTACTGGGAAGCAAGATCATTACTTGCTGTAGGCATGGCAGAGCACAACAAGCGACTGAACAACCTACCATTTAGCACTGGTTAGCAGCAGAAACCCAGCACAGTGAAGATCTTTTGGTTTTGCTACAAACAGGTCTACTTGTAGATAAAATAAGGTTAAGATCTTGACCCCCGTTTGCCCAGGATTTCTGTGCCAACAAAAGCAAGTCTTGCAGCATCTCATCCATGTCTCAAGGGAAGGTTTTCCCTATTGATTGTATTTACTCGAGCATGGAGCAACTGAATGGACTGTGCTACAGAAACAGATGAAACTCATAAAACAGGTATTTGCTTCTCTGAGTCAGCCTGGAACTACTCATCCTTCCCCTTTTCAGTCTTTTGCTCTGCACATTATCTTCTTCCCCTGCCTCAGCTATTCCTGCCCAGGTCAGACTTTCCCCCAGCACAAGCTCTGGGGCTTAGCAGCCAAATCCTTCCCACTTAGTTGAAACAAGCTGTTCACCTAAGGCTGCACCACAGCTTAGGAACTGCAGGAACCCCAGGCACTCAGCAGTGCCACCTGTGATGCCTCCAGTAGGCTCCTGGTCACTGAACATGTCCCGTTCCCTAGGCCGAAGCCTGCTTTCATGGGCACACAAGTCTTGCATGACAGGGATATGTCAAGCAGATAACGTGGCAGGAGTAAACAAAAGTCACAGGGATCAAATAAATGAACTCCTGGCCTGTTGCTCTAAAACAGCCTTCCAAAACACAGTTACTGTTCGGTTGTAAATCAAGTATTGGCACTGGCATGAGTGGCCGACACTCTCCAACTACAAAAGAGACATGGATCACTGTAAAATGCCAAAATGCCTTACTGCAACAAACACATGATTAATTACTGAACAATTTTAAGAGAATGCAAAATAATCTTACTTCTTCAGTTCCCTCTATGGGATTGTCATACTCC
>VZTA01004748.1:6952-66266 GCA_013398855.1 Mohoua ochrocephala
AAGAAGAAAAAAAAGAGAAAGCACTGAATAAATTCCAATTTGGCATGATTATGTGATGTGTGGCCTTGTGTGCATGGAAACTCTCACCTATTGGCACTTGCAATTTTAGTATCATGTAATTAAATTGATTTTTTTGTCAAGTCAGTTTTAAACTATGTCTTTGAGGTAAAAGGCCAGTGCATTAATCCACTGTGGTATTTATTATTTAAATACTAATCAAGAGGTCAATTAATGTTTTCATTGCTTTTGCAAATGAGTAATGGAGTACTGTTCAGAGCTCTTGGGAGAGTCTACTGTTAAATAGGAATCCAATTTCATTCCTTCTTTTCAAATGGCCCTAAATGTATTTATTATGTAGCTCTCTACCTTTTTTGTAAGTGACTGGAGTGTTTCACTTCAGCTCTAATCCCTATACTGCACATCCAAAAGCTTCTCAAATATTCTAGGATTCCAGTTCCACTTTGCAAGTCCATATCTATTTTCCTATAAAAGGGTGTGATGAATATAGGGATGATTTAAATATAAGAATGAAAGTGTCTCCCTGTGCCAGACATGAACTAGGAAGTTTTGATTTGGTTCATATTATCTACAATATTGAACAGAGGGGAAATTGAGTCAGCAAGGAATGATTAGCCCCTTTGCTAGAATTGATTTATTTGTATGGAAAAAGAGGGTTTGAGTTTACTAAACATCTATATAAGCTCTATCTATCCCTCATTAGGGATAACATTATTTAATGCATTTTGTGTTAAAGCCAGAATTTCAGTTCCTTTATCCTACGGGAGTCAAGCTTGCACAGCCACTTCATCACATAACGAAACTCCACACTGCTCCAAAGTGATGATGGTGCAATGTTCTTCTCCTCATGGTTGTCTGTTTCATGATAAATTGTAAAAATCGTTTGGCCCCAAAGCATGCTGGTTATCCCAGCTTGGAGCAGATGCCAGGTGTCAGCACAGGTGAGGAACAGGTTCAAGATCTTCATCCTAGCACAGTCTTCCTCACTGTCTCTCTGGCATCTCTTACTTTTTGCTCCATTTCCTTTGTTCTCTTTGTGCAAAGTAGAAAAATCAGAAAGACAGGGAGACACTGATGCCACTTTCTGTGAAGAATATATAGAACTTTTTAGGAGATCATACCTAATTTCTTCCTGCTGTTGCTGCATTTGGGAACAAGGTTGATTGACCAGCTCAAATCTGAGCCTCTAACGTTGTACGAGCAAGGAAAAGCTATAGACATGGCTTAGAAGCTCTTAAATTGTTCAAATGCATTCTTCAAGTTATCATCCTTCAAGTTATCTTCAAGTTATCTTCAAGTTATGCATCTCTTATATGATGTTGATAAATTGGGAAGTTAGACTAGATTTTTTTATCTAAATGAGTAACAATAAGTAATGACAAGCAAAATTTGCTTCTCTGTAACATTTTAGTGATTTAAATTATTTTTAAAAATCCCATAAAATACACTTTAGAAGCCATTGCTACTATATTGGTAAATAAATCAAACCCAGAAAAATATACCTATAAGCAAGAGTTTGGGAAGAATTTTGAGAATTTTAGCCCCTCAGAAGATAAGCTTTAGATAGGTAGAGAAAAGAGTGGGATCCAAGCGTGACTACTAGAAAAGAAATGGGAAAAAACCCCACGAGCAGCGAAGAACAGGGAACAGGACCGAGCTCTGCACTTACACTGAAAGGAGACAGAAGATTTCCTTCATGTACTCTGTGTAAAACAAGCCCTTTTGCTTAAGCCAAGTTGCAGACTGTCTGCCTCTTTTTTGACCTTGCTCATCCAGTCCCCATCCCTGATGTACGAAGTGCGAGGCGAGGTGCTGAAATGCAAATAGGACTCCGAATGAGGATCACGTCTGTGTGCGGGATGCTGGGACCTTCAAAGAGGCTCTAACAGCAAATCTACCGCAGAAATCCGGCATTACTGCTACTCATCAGGACAGGCATGCTCTCAAGGCAATCAAGGAGGTTGTCTATCACTTAGCAGAGGTAGTTAATTGGCAGTTCTCCACATCCACTTGAAGAAGGGTGCTCAATAATAGGATTTTCTGTCTTCGTGAAAGGGATGAAGCTTCGTCACTGTGCAACAGATTTTTTTTTTTACTGGACTTTTATCTGGAACTGAAGCTTTGAAGTCTATGGTCCTGCTGTCAGGCTTATTTCTTTTATTGGTTCTTGCTCCCTTTCAGACTAAAGCAACACAAAAAATTGAAACTGACCATTTTTTTATTACTAATGTATTTTTCACAGTTTTTGAACTTCATATTCAAAGGTTTGTTCTCACAGGAAAAGAAAATCATGTTCAATTTATATCACAGTAAGACCCAAAAGCTTACTTTCAGCCAAGTGCAATATGATGCTCTTGAAAAGACAATTTTACAATATTTCCAACAGTTCTATTTCTGAGTGTGCTGAATGCTTAGCCAAGATACAATCTGACAAATGAGGTTCGGAATATGACTACTGCTAATTAGAAGCTGTTAACAACTGAAGAGAAGCATGTGGTACCAATGCTTCAATGCCAACAGAGGGAAGGGCTTCCTGCACGATGAGGGGTTACTCGCGGGGTTGCACCGGTTCCCTGAGCAAGTCTATTGTTGTTGGCACCCATGCTGGAGGGACAAAGATCCTATCGGCGGAGCGCAGGCACGAAGCCATCCCGACAGATGGCTCCTGTTGTGGGCAGAGCCTGTGTGTTGTGTGCAATATGTCAGGGCAATGCTGCCCACTTAGGACAAGTGAGGTGTCTGCTTCACCTTGATTTTCCACACTGCCATTAACTCGGTGCTGAAGTCAATGCGTTTGAAAAACCTGCTCCTAGAGAGATTTGTAGCGTTCCTGGACTTGGCAGAGAGCTTGAGAGGCAAGAAGGGTAACAACGACAATCCCATCACCACCTTTCATCCTTCAGCTAGAAGAATGCAGTGGCACAAGCCAAAAAATTTTTGGTAGGCCTGCCAAAGTTTGTAAATATGTCAAGAAGGGGAGGAAACTGTGTGACAGACCCTGTGCTTGAACGAAAATCACATGTGGACAATTGACTCTCTAGTGCTTTCCAGTGAGAGAGCTTTCTGAGTAGCTGCTGCTGCACTGTGGCAAAGCAGTTCTACACACTGGAGGTGTTTTAGCTACATGTGCTTGCTCCCCTGTAAGAAACAATACTGTTCTGAAAGCATTATTCCTGATGTTTTGTCTATGTACCTGCTTCACAGCAGAGAGGAATATAATGCTCCTGGAAAAAAAAAAAGTCCCTAAAACTGAGAATGGATAAATTATTTTCCTTAATATGATGATAACTTTAGCTTTCTTTCAAATTATGCAGTAATTGCCCAGTGCTATTGACCATGAATAATACATGACAGCTCATGGCATGAGAACAAATGGCTTCCTGAACAACCAGATCAATGAAATCTGGTTTCCTAAGAATTCGCCTCTTGCCTCCTCTCCCAGCATTCACAATTTGGCGCTGGCTCTTGTTGTGCTCTCGACATTGTGCACGGTGTAATGCACCCTCACCACTTCTCCCACAGTGTTCCTTGCACATCAAAATACTCAGCTCCCTCCTGTGTCTTCCTTGTTTTTTTGGAGATGCTGGCTGGCCAAGAGCCAGTCTGTGCTTGAAGGCAGCCTGCACCTACAGATCTGTTCTTTTGTCAAGCAATCCAAACAGAATGGGACCTGCCTTCTGGAGAAAAAACAGGATCTTCCTCCTCTGTCAAATTTAGTTGACATTCAAATGTGAAAAGCAGGACTGCAATCACAGATGTTTTGTTCATGTAAAAATGCAGACAAATAAAGACTGCTTTTGGCCTTAAATCTAAAATATTTGTATTTTTTTTTTGCATTATCCTACCTTTGAAGCAACTCTACATTCACTTTTTTCTTTGCTACTTAACATGCCATCATAAACATTTTATTGACTCCAAAATGTCTGATTGTTATGGTTTATGTTCTGTACAGAAGCCGCCCCTGACGCTTTTCCTTTACTTTTCAGCAGAGATTTACTAGAAAAGGCTGAAGAGCAGTGTTAGGGAGGCCTTGGGATTTCCAGTATATCATGATTCTGAGCATTTATTCCATTTTCATTACTTAACTGTGCTTTCTAAACAAATTCTCTGTCACATAACAAAATGTAATGTACCTTTAATAAATATTTCCCTTTCATTTAGATTCTATTTACTCCAATGTGCAACAATTGCAGCCATCATTTAAAAGGAGGTTTTCCTTCAGAAGGAGGAATATAAAAGGCTCTTTCCTATTCAGCTGGAATTATATGGATCATCAAGTCAAGAAAAAAATGGAAATCGAATTAAATTGTGAAACACAACCTTCTTATGAACCCTTGTAATTCATTGCTTGTGGAGATCACTCTTATTTAACCAGAAGCCAAGAGAGAGCATTCCAGAGACTGAATGCAAAGCTCCTTACTTTACACCTTGCTATACATGATACTGTATAAAACTTATAGCATTATTAGATTGCCAGTAGCTTGCTGAAGTCAAAAAGGACAGAAGATGTTGTCTGATGTTTGTTGCACTTGAGAAGCTTATTCTTGGTTTCTATTGATGCAGTCTGGTGTATGGCAGCTGTGTCAGGAAATGTTCTATTCTCTGAGTTCTAAACAAAGGTTACTTGGGAAACTTCATGCATTTGTCTTACCATTTGATGTGATTATCTATGAAAATCATGTTTAATATTTTTGATATGAATAGCCAGGCATCCTCCATCCACTGTAACACTTTCAATGCTCAACCCAAATATAAATCCATTCATTCTGACATACAAAGAAACAATATTCATTTCATCATTGATTTCTGTTTATGTTTACTGTTCATCAATGGAAATGTATTTCTGTAATGCAGTCATCTGTGAAATGCTCCATGGTTTAGTCCACAGCTTCATTTGTTTAGTGCTCTGGACCAATAATATGCATACCTGTCTTGTAATAAAGGGGATGTGTGAAAATTAACTACTCTAAAACCTTATTCACCTGGCACAGAGGTTATTTATCTAGGTCTTTCTAATTTGCCTTCCTTATTTTTATTCTTTTTCCTAACCAATGCCTGTATTTTAAGAGGAGAAACCTTATTTATTCTAAGACAAAAATATTACAGTTTACCAGCCCAACAGATTGCTGGGCATTCGTTCCTCCCTACTCTCAGAGGTTGCTAAAGGAGTAGAGAACTGGTAGCTGCAGAGTAGATGAGCTGTTCACCACTTCAGTCAGACAACGAATTACTCTTATATTTGCATACCTATCGTGGTAAAATTCCTATTGATTTAAATCCAACTAGATCTATTTCTGCTAGCTTTGCTATAGGATGTATGTGAGGAAGGGGTGTGGAGTTTGGCAGAGGTCAGATCCATAGTTAGATGGAATTTTAGTCATGGATCCATATAAATCTTTGCGAGGCTTAACCCTTCCTTTGAGCAGTACTGGGTAAAGGACTGGTAATCAAAAGCAATACCCCCGGAATTTCTGGCCACTTGGAACTGAACCACATCTCTATAAACAATTGCGAATTCATTTGTAACTCTATAGGTTAGAACAATCAATATAAACGGGACCATGGCATTTAGTAACACACATGCAGCATTTTAGTGTGGAATAATTCAAGACAGCACTTGGCAAAGATCAACAGGCCCAATCTAACTAAATTTACCCATGCCAAAGGGGGTCTTTAATGAGATTTGGATGCCACGTAATAACTTTTGCCAAAATAATGCTTCATCTACTGGCATTTCATACAAATCGTAATGATTTCCCAAAGACGTAAAAAATTATATCCTTGTGTTCAGCATTCTATTTTTTTCAACTGCTTGATAAAAAAAGAAACCCCCAGGGCTTTTATTGAGAAATCCTTGTATTCTTACTTTATAAGTGGCAGCTAATAATACCAACCCTTCAATACTCCACTCACTTGAACACAATGAAAACCTCTGGGGAGATCATTTAAAAAAAATTAATGATATGGAGCTACCACATAAAATTCTGAATATCCTGAACGGGTTTTTTGAAAGAGATTTTTGATATATATCAGGCATTACAGTAAAATCTTTTAGTGAATTAGAATTTTCCATCCTATCACACTGAGAGCCATACAACGTGTAACAAAAAGGCATTATGCTTGATTTGGTAGCCATGAGGAACTTGTATCCATCAATCACAAATGGACTGAATACAACACACACACACCAGGCACCTTCGGGGAACATAAAGCTGTGAAATGTAGTTAGAGTGTAGCAGTACAGTTAATTTCTACTATTTTAGTATTATATTCCCAGGCTGTCTTTAGACAATCATTCTTTAAAGGAAATTTAATTGTTTCAAATCCCATCTGATTCTTGCCTGTACGTGAAAGGACACATTGAAAATAAAAACAATTTTAGAATGACACAAAGCTACTGCTCACTGCTTTGATTCTGTAGCACTATTCTTGGCTTCTTATTTGAATATTATGCAGTTAACTATCTTGTTTCTCTGCCAGAGGAGGTACTTGTGCTGCCCATAGGTAATTTAAATTAGAAAGAACACACACAGGAAGTAATTCTCAGATCATATAAGCATTGAAGGCATGCTGTCCTAATTTTTTTTTTCCTTAGGTTTTGCTAAAAGACCTTTCAATGCTAAAACACTGAAGGATCAGCTTCAGTGGAAATATTTTAAAGAATATTTGTGTGGCAGGTCTGTCTAGCATTTAAAATGAAGATGAATAAAAACTTCATGTTTTATTTACTAAATTGTATTAAATTAAAAGAGTTAATGTTTTTTCTTATATATATATTTATATATTCATAAATAGTATTTTACCCTTTCTCTTAAAAACCTTGATAATGAAATGTATAAATTGTTATCATCTCAACATCATAGATAACAGTCTTTGCTCAGATTATTTTCTGAGTGCTCTTAATCAAGGAATTCATTGATTTGGAAGAGAAAATAAGGTGTGTTATTGTTTTCATTTAGTAGCTAATATGATAGATTAATAGACTCCATTTTAAAGAAAATGTATCAGCTGTGGAGAATTTTTTTCCCATTTCTGTCTCAGGAAAATAGAGCTTGTTGTGCTAATGGCAACATATTTTACATATGTCTATTAATTTAATATCCTTGTACGGATAAAGGAGTGTGTTTGTTAAAAAAGTTAAAATAGGGGAGAAGATCTACTACTAGATGTATGAGAGTAAGATTTCATTTCCCAAAAGAAGGTGATCTCTTCTAATTCCCTGAAAAACTATTTAAATGAGGTCTCATTAGCCTCAGTGATTGGTGCTCAAGGTGTGCTCTAGGTTTGCTAACCTTTTGATGAAATCCCCAGAGATCCCTGACCTAGTTCTTCTGTGCTGACCACCTAAAATATGTTCTGATGCTTGCTGTTGTTAAGGTAGTCCCAGCACCAGTATAATTAGTGAGCCTTAAGCTATTTAGAGCTTGAAAAGACAAGAAACCATTCATATGGAAACTCACACCCTTGGTGTCTCTCCAAACGGAATCAACAATCATTGGGTGTGACCCTGGGAGATTTTGAAATACCTTATAAGATTAATTTCCTATTTAATTCTCTTGCTTAAAAAAAAAAAAAAAAAGAAGCTTATAAATACAAAAAATTATGTAGACAAAGCAGAGTTAGATGTTATTAATAATAGTGCAAAGAAAGGACACGAGAATAGTATATGACAGCATTTTTTCAAAAACAATTATTATTTAACTCTGTTGGGAACAAAAGATATTCAAATACTATGAAGATATTTGAATTTTGGTAGGTTTTATGTATGCTGGAAAGAAGTAGTCATCTCTGGCTAAATAAAAAACAACTCCCTCTGGGCTTTGTTTTGAGCAACGTCGCTGAATGTTACAGAAAATTCAAGTCAAGCTATGGCTTGTGTATCAGTTTGATTTATAGAAACAAACAGTCATAGAAGGGTTTAGGTTTGAAGACTCCTTAAAGATCATAATCATAAAGTTCCAACCCCCTGCCATAGGAAGGAACACCTTCCACTAGACTAAGTTGCTCAAAAACCCCATCCAGCCTGGCCTTGAACACTTCCAGGGATGGGGCATCCACAACTTCCCTGGGCAACCTGTTTGTTATAGACCAGTATTCATAATATATATAAATAAAGAAACCTGTAAAGCAGGTGACTGCATACAATATTTGTCATTTTGTGAGTCTTACTAGCTTTGCTAGTTGCACTTCTACAAAATAAAAGAAAGTACAGAAAACATCCAAACTCTTCCAGTCCTCTGCAGTTTCACCCCCAGACTCTCATTTTTTTTCTATCCTGGTAGCGGCACTAAGAAGCCAAACTCACTGAACTCAGAAGGAAATGCTGTCTGAATAATTTGTAAGGAGTCCTTTTGCAAAGAAAAGACCAGCTAACCACTCAAGCTCCTCTCCACTGCTGCTCCATTCCAGTAGAAGAGGCACATGACCAGTGGTGTTTGCAGTGCTTCACTCACTGATTTCTGTCTGAGATGTAACTAAATATAAGATTCTGCTTATATGGAATATTTCACTTTATTCTAAACTACAGGTTATCTTTCAAGAGGCTGGATGTAATCCAAGTTCTTGTCCTGACTCTTTGAGTGCTCTAATATAGCCCTGAATGTTCTTTATCCCTACTGGAAAATACAAATAAATAAGCAAACAGAAAACTCTAATTAAGGAATGCTCCATACCTCAGGGGACAGGACTTTCCATATCACGGTAAAAAAAGAAGGAAACTACATTTGAGAAGCTGCTAGAGGACTTAGGGCCCTGTGTTTTTCTAGTTGGACTCATTCTCTTAACTCAGTTTTAAGTTTTTTGGGTTTTTTTTTTTTAAATCTTCCCATGGATAGTATTTACTGAATCCACTGCTTGCTGAAATAACTCAACTGCACTTGGATGGGCATTGGATCAGCCTTACCACGAACAGATGTGTTATGGCTAGAGGGAAATTAATATAAGCAGCAAGAGATTGTAGTGAATCATAATTTCTCACCATAGTCAGTTCAAGCTGCGTCCTGACGGATGTACAACACTTCCTAGCGCTGTGTGCTCTGCCAGCAGCACTGCAGAGCCTATCCCAGGGACCCAGTTTGGGGAATGCTAACTCAGCCTTTTCAAACTGCATCCCTTTGATGCACTTGTCTGCCTAAATACAGCCGGCCCGCTTTGATCAGGCTGCCAAAATAGCTGTGTCGTGACGCTTTTTCTTTATCTCAGCTCAGCTTCTGGACAGCAGATTTTAAGAGCATCTGCAGCTACAAAAAGACCTTAACCTTAATACAAGGACATTTCCCAACAAAATAAGTAGAAAATTCATAAAGATGCCATCTGGGTATTACAAAAGAATTAATTATTCAGATTTGAAAACTAGATCCATTCACTCTTCAGAGAACTTTTATGGACTTAGATAAGAAGGAGATCTCAACAGGTTTGTTCTTTCTAGGTATTATATTTACAGTCACATGAGTTTAAATTAGAAATAAATAATTTATCCTCTCTATTCTGTTCTCCTCTGAGACCCTACTCTCTCGATAATATTTGCAGCTGCCTTAGTTTGGATTGATATTCAGCATGTTGGCAAGCACAGAAACACAGAGACAAGCTATCCTGAAACACTCGTGTGCACACAGGTAAATAAGCCTATAATTAACATATTGAATTTATATATGGATTGATTAGTTTGTAAAGCACATGAACTAGAGAAGCATATTCTAGCACACTTGCAAGGCAAAAGCACATCCCTCTCAGTAAGTTATAGGGCTCCATAGCTCTAGCTTGTGCTCCTGGAAGAAAGAGCAAACAGCTCCTAATCTTAGTGATGTTTTCCATCCTTTTCTGAAAAGAAAATGCCTCTGCGTTCTGGACGTTAAGGGCAGACAAATAACCTTGCTGTTCCTCACATCTTAAAAGTTTTAGTTTTTCGAGGAACGTTTTTGGCCAAGAAAATAGTTACCTTCTTGTAGGTTAAGAGCTGCAAAACTTCTTTTCTGTGAAAGTTTTTACATTACAGGATCACAGACTGATTGAGCTTGGTAGTGACCTACAGAGGCGATCTGGTCCAGTCCCTCTTCTCAAGCAGGGCCACCTATAGCTGGGTGCCCAGGACTGTGTCCAGGTGCCTCTTGATTATCTCCAAGGATGGAGCTCCCACGGCCTCTCTGGGCAGCCTCTGCCAGGGCTCAGCCATCCTCACAGTGAAAAAGCATCTCCTGATGTTAACAGGGACCCTCCTGAGTTTCAGTTTGTGCCCATTGCCTCTGGTTCTGTCACTGAGCACCACTAAAAGAGCCTGGCTCTGTCCTCTTTTCACCCTCTCTTTGGGTAGTTATCTACACTGGTGAGATCCCCACCTATCATTACAAACTAGTGAACTTTTAAGTCATTACTGTCTATTCTTAATAAGCTAAAATGGCTCTCTGTGCTGTAATGAAGCCTGGATTGTGACTACCCAGCTGTTAGTTATGTGCTACATGCAATCTCATCTGTTAAGAAAATGCACACCTCCTTTGCCTAAACAAACATCTCCTCTGAATGTTTCTCACTTCATTAGGAACTCTTCTCTTTGGGATGATTATGCTGTTTGCATGGCTTGTATATCCTTAAAAGATTTGAATTTATAAGAATTTTCATGAGGAGCTGTGTGGAATCAAAACTCTGTGTTAATGAGAACTTTATTTTCTTCCTCCAAATCTTCAATTCTTGCACGGCCCTCCAAATACACCTGTATGTGTGTGCGTGTATCAAATGCTGAGTGTGACATCTATATCCTATTTTAAAATTTCTTTTTTTTTTTTTTTTACAACAGTTTTATTTAATTTCTTGTTGAATACTATCTGGCTTTTTGATCATGTTCTGGATATAATTGTGTTAATTCTTAAGTACTTACATGTATGCATCTAAATTTTGCATAAAAATCCAGTTAATTCATGGGTGATGCTGTGTGCTCAAGAACTGAAAATCATTTGAGTGCACATTGCACAGCAGTATTCACAGTATTCCCACAAATTTCTACAGTATATTTCACAGATAAGTTTCCTATTTGATCCATCTGATAATGGTCTGGACGATGTAATTACATAGCTGGAATTTTGAAGGAAAAAATAACCCTAAGAGTATTTTCAGCCTGCTGTGATGTACTTGCTGTCCATTAAAAATGGTCTCTAAACTCTCTGTAATACTTGAACACTGCACAGTCGTTTTTCCCAGTGAAACAGGCATCTTCTTCCCCACCAGACTCTTATGCTAAATTTGCCACTTGAGGTTTTGGAAGAAATCCAGAACACTAACTTTGTAATCACTTGATCAATAAGTTCGTGTTCCTTTCACCTTCTTTTTCCTTTGTCTTGATATTCCTGTCAAAGCTTATAATTTCCATTGATGGAAAGACTGCAATAATATCCACTTGTTTTTAATGAAAAAATAAAGTAATCTACATATGAAATGATGAAAGGCCTCATTACACGCCAGAGCACAAGTAAACCACCTTGCTGAAATGGAGGAAATTACACTTTGCAATCAAAAGTTTAAATTTACTGAAAAGTGATTTGGTCTCCCTTGAGCAGTACTTACTCCTAAAAGAAAAAGCAAAATTTTATATTTGGTTTTGCACTACTCCACAAACAAGACAGAGAAATTTATTCTGCTAAAGACTAGACAGAAATAAATGCAGAAAATGGTGTTTCAGTGGTTTTTTGAGTGGGTAAGTTATGAATGTTTGAGTGGGCTGCTTACTCTATTCCAGGTTTAGCCAAAACACAACCCTTCTTTTCTGATTGTTCTTCAGAAACAAACCATGAAATTAGGAAAATAAAATTAAAGAAAAGGGAAGGAGGAGGAAGCAGCTGGAACTTATTACCTCACAGGAACCATTTGATGGGAATAAAAGGAAGAGTCTAAGCAGGGGCAGAGAATCTAATAAAAAAGCTAGTGATTTCGAAGACATTATTTCAAAAAACTCATAGTTAAAAAACCAGGGTTCTGCTTATATTTAGGAGTGCAAAATACTTTGGGATTTTCTGCAACAAAGAAAGCAGCAGTGAGTTTTAGTAGTAGTTTTTTCACTGCCTTTTAGGAAGTATTAGACAAAAGCCCTATAAATAAAATGTTCTCCAGTAAATTGTACCACAGAAAAACATCTCCCTTCTTATACAAGGGTCACTGAAAATCAATACAGTTCCTTCTAAAAAGCTCTCTACAATGTTTTAACACTTGTAGGTGATGGTTCAAGTTGTTATGGCCTATGGATAAGCCACACACAAGAATCACATACACACACAAAGCACTGAAAATAAATGTCTGGCAGCACTTCCAGAGGGATCTGACAAGAATAGCTGCGGATCCTCTGATAGATGTTAATGTATGAACTCTGGGGCAAGAGTTGCAGTTAAAAACAGTGCAAACAGGGGAGATCAGTTTTGATGGGAAATCCTAAACTGAGAGACTATTTGTGTTTTTAGACTCCCATGTATCGGGTTCAACCCTGTCTCCCACAAAAATTCTTGTATCCAAGCAGGGATGTTATGGTCTGGATGGGTGAACCACCAGGTGAGCAAAAACTTGATGACACACCATCTCAAAAGTCAGTGGTCGGTGGGCTGGGGGTTACCTGGAGAACAGGAACAAAAGAGAGACCTCCACATCTGTCCTGGGACCTGGCCTGCTTAAGGTCCTTATCAGTCACCTGGAGGAGGGGAGTGAGGGCACTTTCCTCTCACTGACAGACAAAACCAAACTGGGAGAATGGGTCCACATGTCCAGCAGCAGGGCTGCCACCTGCAGGGAGCCAGGCTGGAGGAATGGGCCAAGAGGAACCTAATGAAACTGAACAGGCACAGATGCAAAGTCCTGCTGGAGGAAGGAAGGAAGGCAGGAAGAACCCCTTGCATCCATACAGGCTGGGGAGCAGCTCTGCTGGGAGGGCACTGAGGCTCTGGGCCAGCAGCAAGCTGAGCAAGAGGCAGTCTCTTCTGGCAGCAGGGGTGGCCAGCACATCCTGGGCTGTGGGAGTGCACGGGGGGTGGATCAAGGAGTGGGATTATACCCCTCTGCTCAGCACTCACCTGGAGTACTGCACCCAAGTTTGGGCCTCCCAGTAAAGTCACTGACCAACTGGGCTGAGTTCAACAGAGGGCCAAGCAGGATGCTCAGGGCTGGAGTACTTGCCAGGGAGGCTGAGGAACCAGGGCTTGTTCAGCCTGGGAAGAGGCAATTGCAGGGGGACTGAAGAGCCACAGCACAGCCTCCCTGCCTGTACTGGCAGGAGGTCACTGAGCAGGTGGAGACATGCTCTTCACAGTGGTCCGTGGCCGGACAAGAGACAACAGGTATAAATCAAAGCAGGAGAGGTTCAGACTGAACAGGAGAAATTGCTTCCCAGGGAGGACAGGCAGCCAGGGGAGCAGGCTGCCCAGGGACACTGTGCCAGCTCTGTCCTTGGAAGTTTTCAAGACCTAACTGGGTGAAGCCCTGGGCAGACTGGTCTGACCTCATACCTGACCCTCCTTGTTCAGCAAGTTGTACTTGAGACCTCCAATCATTGCTTCCAACCTGAATTAGCCTGTACGTCTGTGATCCTATGTAGTAATTATTGTGATAAATGACCAACAATACCAATACCTAAATTATAGAAAACACGTTTCAACGTTTTTCTTTTCCTGTACTACTCATGAAAGTGCATTGTTGTAGACACAATAAATTAATATCGTCATCTATGCAGGGCATTTCATTGCTATGCATTTAATGTAATCATGTACATTACTAACTTCCTGCTTCTTTAAATAAAACAATTTGCCTGGCTAAAATCCGAGACTAACTTGTCTAACACCCTGATGAAGATGGGGAATGATGTCCTCTTACCTTGCTCATCCTGTGATAATTCATACTCTTTTGACCTAGTGGCAGAAATTTGCACTTCAGAACATCTTCACAAATTGCTTTGCATACTTAATTCACTGAACTGACAGCAGTGTCTGTGGGTAATTTGCTCTGTCTTTGCTCTTGCTAGGAGGCCCTCAGCAGAAAGCCTCTCATCAACTCCAGGGGTTCCTGTCTGTGACAGCCCAAATGGAAAAGAGAAACTACAATATGCTGTGAACGCATTTTATTTTGATATTGCTTGTCTCATAATTAATTTGGAACACATGAACTCAAGATTAAAATGCTCGTCCTGGGGAATCAAACCGAGCATGCACAGCCTCTCGTAGCCTATCACAAATTTAAATATTTGGAAAGGAGATTTCAAACTCCTGGCTAAGAACTGCTCTAGAATCTGCTCCTGTATCACATCCTAAATTTCTATCCTAAATTAACTAAAGCCCGTTTTTTAGCTGCTTCATCTTTTGTCAAGTGATAACACAAATAAAAGTTTAGAATCCCCTGTTATAAAAGCCCACATTTTGAGTACTGTTTGAAGATAGGCTCTTTGTCAATAACTGGATTTCTCCAAGTTGAATAAGCAATGTGCTTTTTTTCTATTTGTTCTCTAAAATCACAAGGCTGGCAACAAATGCCGTCACATCTCCCTTTCATTAAGGCCTCCATCAAGTAAGTTTTCTATTCCCTAACTATTTTAATAGCTCTTTCCTGCACCTTCTCAAGCTCAAATTAATCTTCCTAAGATATGGTTGTTTAGAAAAATTCCTAGCACCTCAACTACGTAGAGGCATTTACTGCTGCTAAAGTCAGTATTAGACAAATTCTTCACACAATATTTTGGCTCTCACTGATTGAGAAACATGGGACATTGTCATTGCTCTCTGTTTTAATAAAAACTCTGCCTTGAAGTACAACACAATATTTGGAGAAGGAGAGTTTTCTGTTAACTTTTTCATAAAAATTGGCAGAGCAAGATTTATGTAACTGGGAGTACTTGTGCTCCAGGATTGGTAATATGTGTTTTGAATAAATTATTATTGCCTCAATATCGGTATTGCCTGCTCTCATTGACAGGCAATCCCGTTGGCTGGTGTTATATTCACATCTATATTTTAATACACGTTAAAAACAAATCCTCAGTATCTGTGTCAGAAGAATGCCTGCAAAGAGAAGGATGAAACTGAAAGGACTTTTCTGACTGTTCAGATTGACATGGGGAACAGAGAGCTTTGCTGATAGACAAGAGCAGGGGTTCTTTTTGCCTCTTTCTTTTTTTTTTTTTTTTTTTTCTTTTTTAAATAGGCATAACAGTACCCATCTGTTCCTGGATTTAGAGTGCAGATGTACTCTAAGAAGCAACTTTGTAAAATTGGTATCATGGGGCTTTGTGTTCAGTCTCCCAGTGACTCAAGAGCACACTTGCTCAGTTAGCAAGTTTTAAAAAAGAGAAAGACTGGGAAAAGGGTTTTAACTGCAAACTTTGTACGCATCCTGAGATGTAAAAGTCAAGCTGAAGTCTACTGTGTGTTACCACTAGAAATAAGGACTCTGTAACTGCAAATAAATTAATGTTGCTGCTATCTGATCTGGTAACTCATTCAGCCCTGTCAGATGTGTGTTGGTTCTGCAGTGCAAACAAGTGTTTGTTTTTCTCTACAGGTGGTTGCCACGATGAACACCGTGCAATATGAGAGATGCCAACAGCTCACTTGGATTTCTTGTATGGAAATAAGATTTTTGTTCTGTTCAGACATCACTAGCTACCTGCTTGCCATCTGAAATTACAGCCTCCTCCAAATCAAAACTAGCCAGACTCTGCAGCCTACACCTTCACCCATCACTTTTTGTAACCATTTAGCCAAACTGCTTTTTGCCGTGTGGTTTATTCCCCAATATTGATCTTTATTTCTAACTTAAACCAAAGATGATAATTTAGAAGGAATATCAAATAGCAAATATTTCTCAAATATTGAATGTTAAATGTTTCTAGCGAACATTTTTGTCATTCTGTTGCATATCACAGCTTTTTCTCCGCTCCCCTCTTCCTCTCAGCCACAAAATCTGTATGTACATTTACTACCTCTACTAACCTTAAAAAAAGGTGAAACATCCTCCCATTTCTCACAGGGTAAGTGTTAGTGTGGATTTCTGCCTCTGATTTCAAAGAAATGTTTTCTTGAACATGTTTTCTGAACTACCGCTTTTCAAAACAAGCACCCTCTAATACATGGCACAACCTATGCAAAATAACTGGACTAGAGGAAGAAATATATCAGACATGGCCCTGAAATGAAGATGGATTTCCCCTTCATTTCTTAAAATGCTCTCCAAGGCCAACCTGCCCTATTTCACATGGAACAAGCAGTGATCCACTAAGAACAATTCTCCTGATGACATAGCAACGTAGTAGTAAAGAAGAAAGGCAATGTGAGAAAAAATGAGTCTTTGATTATTCAAAAGAAAATCACCACAGTATTTTCATGATTAAAATCAGGGGGAAAAAAATTGAAGACTAACTTTGGGTCACATTGGGAACCACAGGATTTCTTTGCATACTGGAAGAGTTGTCTGAGAAAACGAGGAATAAAAAAGTATTTGGAAATATCCCTTCAAAAAGTCACGATTCTACTTAATGAGGAGTGGTGATCCTTGCCTGCAAATGTCTGACTGTATAGTGTGAATTTAACAAGCCATCGTTCTGGTCTCTGTAGCACAAGCGATACTCTGTGATCTGTTAAATGATCCCCAATATTTATGTCACAGTTGATTTAACAGGAAATGTGCTACTTCCTGGGATATCCTGCACTGCACACACTTCAATAGCACAGCACAATGCAATCTCAGAGATTACTCTGCAGCCATTGATTATGTGGAAAATAACTGAGGCTCATGCTTGACACCCACTGCCTTTGCACTATTTTGGGGAGGAAACAAGAAGCCTGTGAGCCAAGAGGAAACATTTTCTTCACTGTTCAGGCTGGCACACCACATGTGATATCTGATGCGGAAATATTAATTACTTTAGTCTTTTCTTGAAAATCTGCTCTAACGGTAAATATTAAACAGAAAAAATATGTTTAGTAGCTTTAGTCAAGATGGTTTTATCCTATGCTCTTCAGGTTTCCCTACTCCCTGCTGCAGAGTTGTGGCTCTCAAAGCTTCTCCAGGACTACGGGACGTCACTCAACACATCATCTGCTCCATTTGGTGACTAACTACAAGCCCTTCTCTTGGAAACCCTGATGATTTTAAAGGCATTTCCCTCTATAATGTTTATCTCTAAATTCTCCATCCCCTGAGTTCCTCCAGTATCTTATTCAGATGATTTTCCATGTTCTTCCTCTGATATACTGTGGGAACTCTGCTAGATCTTTTTCCTTGCTTCCCTTCCTCTTCTGTTTGCCCCTATTCTTTTCTCCAGGATTTAAATAAAAAAAAAAAAAAATAAAGCAATGATGGGTAACTTTAGGGTTTCTTTCCCCTCTAAAATACCTGTCCAAACAATAGCTTGGTCTGATATCTCCACCGCCTAAACCTGACAAAGAACTGAATTCCTACTTGCATCTTCCATTCCCCTGTCTTCCTTTGGTGATCAAATTATATTTCACTGTTCTCTGGTGCACACTCTGATCACCTGGTTCTCCTTTCTGAACTTAGATCCAAACTAATGAGGATGTGAAATTACTTGCAATCATTTCTTAGTATCTACATCACTGCCAGTCATCTAAAATCACCTTAAGATCTGTAGAAACAGAAACAAAGTTGCTCGTGCAGCATTTCAGAGAACTACTTTGGGTGTCTTCCTTAGGACAAATTAAATACAACACAAAGTATCTAAATCATATGCTTTTATCCTGTTGAATCTCACTGCAATCTGGCCTGTTCTTTATGCACATGGTTTGAATAGCTATTTAGATTTTTGCTGTTACACATCTTAACTATTAAATTATTTTCCAATCTGGCCTTGACACTGTAGAACTGATCATTTGTGAAGATGCAGACAAGGAAATCTTCCTGCCTTGTTTCTTTAAACTGACAGAGTTACAGTTAAAAGTTCTTAACTTTTTTAACCCTTAATTCTTTGCTGAACCAACCCAGGTACGTCTAGCATCTTTAATACGCTGCCCATGGGGTCACATCAGCTTTTAGAGGTTTTTTTTTTATTCTTTAGTATTTCTCTGGTATTAAATATGCAAGAAAAAAATCTTCTTATAAACTCCTTCATTCTAATATCAGTGTCATCCATATGAAACTATCCTCAGTGGCTGAACTTCTTTTATAATTCTGTGATTTATTCAGCCCCTACTTATGCACATTACAAATGTTTTTGAAAGTGAGCATCTTTAATAGAGATGCATATAAAGCCTCTCCAGTTTTGTCTACAGTTAATAACTACTAATAATTATTTTGATTATAAAGCCCTGATGATCTATAAAAAGTGTAACATCTACTGGATGTCACTTTACTGTAATGATTTAAAAAAATCTAGAGTTCAATCCTATAACATATTGAGAATTATGAAAAGTCAAACAAGAGTTCATCATTTCCCTACTATAACAATCTTGAAATGTATTGACAACTTCAAACTTTATCTGAAACCTTTTAGGTTTGCATATCCTCTTACCCCCCTGAAATTGATAGGTTTACTGTTTGGTGCGAGGTTACTTCTCAAATCAAGTGCTCACATCCACAGTGGAGACAACGAAACCTAATGGGATACCAAAAATTCTCTTGATTTAGTGATTTAGGAGAATAAATAATAGTGATAAAGGGGGCTTTAGGAGAACACACTGAAACCCTCCCTACGAGTCATGCACATCCACTTAAAAACAGTACGAAACAGCTGCATATATTCACCATGAGAAACGACTTTGGAAAGAAAAAGACATAGGAAAAAGTTATAATCTTTAATCCTGAAACTTCCCATGCAAGCGAATGTTTTGCTTCCATACCTCACAGCTAAACTTACATGGAATGGGAGGAAGATGTGCCCTGCAGATGTGTCAGTGCTCTCAGTATGAGCAAAAATGTGCAATTCTGTGGTATGACAGCAGTTATCAACTTGTGTGGGTTTTGTCCATTCAGGCACCACCTGAAGATAGATACATGACTGGAAAATAAACTGCTCTTTATTTCACCCCTGGGTCCAGGCATCCTGGACTTAATCCAAGTGATTTTAGGAAAGAGTTGGAGAATTTTCAGTACAAACAAGCTTCTGGAATAGCTTTCCTTTAGGAGAATAGAATTCCAAAGGTAAGAGAGAACAAAAATGATCTAAGAATACTTCTGGGAAATCCAGGAAGTCCATATTAGGCCCATATGAATGAGCCCACAATTGGAAAAAAAAAAAAAAAAAAGTAGCTTTACCTATAAGATTGTGTTCTGATGAATATTATTTTAAAAATCTCTTACTGATTACTGCAGAAACCTGTTGGATTAATTTTAATAGATACCTCAGGGCCTTTCCATATAAACCGAGGTACACACACGTAGTGCTACTGGTTACTATTACATAGTGGAGAAAAAATACTGGATCGTTAAATTTTTAAACATGAAAAACTTGGTCTTTCATTCAAATAGAGGCACAAAATCTCCAATTAAACAAGACCAGTCACCTTCTAGCTTTTAATTTTTGTTCAGCTTGTGTTTGCCTTTAACTCGATCCTGACTTTCGTGCCTGTTTGGAAAACACCTATTAAAATACGGCCTAGAGTTAAAAACTGGAGCCTCTGGGGAGCTACTAGACCCAACAGGGGTTGACTTTGTCAGTCCTCTCGAATGACCCCATTAGTCCTGGAGAGGCAGGTTAAACAGCTGCAGCACCCCGCAGAGGCCTTTCCCGGGATGCAGTGCCCAGCTGCCCGTGTGCACCTTGGCACGGGAGAAGGATCCTTGGGGGTGGACAGATGCAGAAGAGTCTGTGCTCTGCTCGGGACATTGTCCCGTGCCCCCACACTCAGAGGGGAGATGTTCTCTTAAACACTGCCTTATTTGCCTTAAATACTGGAGCAGCACTGCCTGCAGCCCTTGCACCCTCTGCCTGCCATCACCCACCCCATGCACTTGTCGTGGGAGGTCCTGCGTCAAGCCTCCAGCCCCTCTCCAGTGGAAAAAAGGATGGAGTCTCCCTCTCAATTCTTACCCCTGTTGCTCTTGTGCCTAGAGGGGGCTTTTGGAGGGTGCGTACAGGGCCCCTCTCCCACCTCGTGGGAAGGTGTCAGGCTGTCAGGTGCAGGAATCTGCCTGTCAAGCACCAGCCCCAGGCCAGGGATGGGTGAGGAGGCTGGAGGGGAACCGATTGCTCGTCTCCAGGTAAAACTAAGCCAGTTGATTATTAAAAGAGTCTGACTCGCTCTTCCAAGTAAATTAGTGGCTGTTTAAACACAGGACTCAGGGATCACAATTCCCAGCCCTGTTTTCTGAAAGCAAAAGTCTAACTTACAGTAAGGAAAAAACCCCATTCTTTAAACTATATTTTGTCAATATGATGATCCCATATGCATCAGAGAATGTAAATGTGACAAACTTGCAGAGTGCGAGGGGAAGAATTTAGAATAAAACTACCAGGAATATTCAGAAGGTAGAAAAGCCTAAATAATCCACATGCAGCAGGATTCATACGATGTTTTCCTGAAAAGGCATCTATCTTGACTGAGGGGAAATTTGTACTGCTTTTTTTTTTTTTTTTACCTTTTTAGGGGAAAAAAAAAAGTATTTTAAACTGAAACAAAATTATGTGTCAAGGTTTTAAACCACATGCAGAGATGATTGTGAGGGGCAGGTGATGAAAGCTGCAATCACTGTAAGTGGCATATAACAGGACCTGAAGTTTTATGAATAGACAAGAAATTGCTCTCTCTCTCTCTTATTTACCTGCCTATCCTCTTCTCCTACCCTGCAAGGCTGTCTCAGTTAGGAATATCTGAGTCACACTGGACCACCAGTGGTTCGTGAAAACTCGTGACTGCAGCTGAGAGTGGGCTGTGGTCAGTGACTCCTGGAGCTGGGTAACATTTCAGGCTGCAGAGGAGTTACAGAACTGGGTTCCTCCGAGATCACTGCTGTATGGTGCTGCTTATTCTGTGGCTTTTCTCATTTGGCCTAGAGACACATTTCTGTAGTTTATGCAAAGCAGAAGTCAATGAAACACACTCTTCTCCAATCACAGTTTAGTCTCATTTGGGTTTTCTTCCCTGCTGCAACGTATTTTACTTTTGCTTACAACAGAAACAAAGCAAAAAAATTCCCCAAATAAACATGTGGAAAAATCCCCTTGGTCTTTGGAAAAATTTCCTTGAGATTATATATTGCCTCATGCACTAATATAAACAGTTCAAAGGAAAATAATGGGTGCATTGTCTCAACAAGGCAAATTTAAACATTTAAATCATTGGCATGTACTAACACACACACAAGGACAGTCATCTTGGTTAGTTAAAAGACACAATAATATTTCCCAACAGTACTAACAATGTTGAACTTCTAAAGGTGATGGTGAAAGAGAGCCAGCCAGCAGAGATGATTTAAAAGAATGTGTACAGGTGGCAATGGCAGATGTAGGTGGAAGGTGTCAGAAGGAGGCAGTCAGGAATATTTTTGGAAAGGTGCACTCTACCTGTGTAGCCCAGCGAATTGTCGCCGTTATCAGAGGTGGGGAGTGGTGTCCCGCTGTCGTTCCCCCTCTCTAGGTCTTCGGAGTCTGTCGGAAACAACACCAGAGCTGCTGATGGGGTCACAGGAGTAACAGGAGTTGCCATTTTGATCACAACACGTCCAGACACAATTAAATCCACACATGACAGCAAGAGCCACAGGGCCAGCGCGCGGCACACCTCGTCCTTCCCCCGCCTGCGTGGCGGAGCCCGGAGAGACACAGCCGGGAGCATTGTCCAGGGTCCCCAAAAAGCTGCCCGCTGTCCCCCTCTGCCCACTCCCAGTGTCGCTCTGCAGCCCGCCAGGCACAGTGGCCACCCTGCTCACCAGCCAGCGCAGGCTGCGGGGAGCATATGGGGACGGGAAGGCAGGGGAGCTGAATGCTAGCATTGCTAATTTCCCACCTTATTGTTAATCAAAGCTATTGACTGTGATCACTCCCCATCATCGCTTCATCTCCTGGCAATTACAGACCCAGGGGACTTCACCTCTTTGTGGGGAGGAGGCGGGGGGATGGCTGGGGCTTGGCGAGCACGGAGGGGGGCTGCCCTACCTCTGCTGGGAGATGGGGCAGGGGAGAGGGGTAGAGCCCCTCTGTGAAAAGGCAACAGTTTAGCAGCACACGGGGTAAGATGCGCTCTCCGTTAAAAGATCCTTGCAAGGAATCACTCAGTTTTAACGTCACATTGGAAAAAGGGAAAAAGGGAAGGCAGCTGGTCAGCTAAACACGTAAATGAACACACGTTTTAAGACCCCAAGATAAATTGCTGATCAAAACACCACAAAGCACCATGAAGATAACTCATAAGAAAGAACTAAATCATTCGAAACAAGAAAATAAAATAAAGTCCCAGTCGCTCTGGAAACAAAACAGCACAACCCAAAGGAGTTTGTCGACAATATGACTGCACCTTTTATTTTAGCTTACTTTTGATAGTGCACTGTCCAACAGATAATACCTAAAACGAAACATTCATCTTTTGTTCAGAAGAAAACTGCAAGAAGCAAATGTATTTGCAAAAATAACACTGCCACAACAATAGGCTGCTTATTTCCTTTTTTCTCTGTTGACAGGTGTCAGATAATTTATTAATTATTGCAAAGACATGTTTTGCTCTCTCAGACATATTCCGGACCTCTATAATGACTGAAAATAACTGTTCATTTTCAACGAAATCCACATGCTGCTAAAAATTACTCTGAACTTTCACACAACACTTAAAGCAACTGTGTATGAAACTAAACTGGAAAAAAACCCATAAGTGGATTTTTTTTTTTCTGGATGCTTAATTTTACTGGCTCAGTCAATCTCATTTTTAAAATGTGATGTCAAATATTTGTTTTCTCAATTTTTTTTAAACAGTCTTGTAGACGATATCTTTACAAATCAAAATCTTTTTAATGAGTTGCAAAGGAAAAACATTAAGAAAACCAAAATCCTCAAGATCAACCCACTCAAGGGGACTTATTGGAAAAATATATTTCTTTAGAAAAGTCAATTAAAGGATTGATAGCATGCCTTTCAAAATACTGTCGTGCAAATTAAGAAAATAAAAGACCAAACAACAAAAAGCAGCCGAACACCAAGATGATGTTTCATCTTGGCAGATGAAAGAAGTGAAATATGTTCGTTTATTGGCCCATTCATCTTTGCTGGCTCACTAATGGCCAATGTCACCTACATCTTTAAAATCTGCTCTGAAAATGGCTGTAGATTGACTGGATCAACACTCTGCTTCTCCAGATTGCTCACTCATTTGCATTCAGGGGTTGATTGGGTCAAAGTTTTAAATTACTGTAGTAAAGGACAGAAGGACAGGACTTTTTATTAATTTAAGTGGCAGAGGCTGTGCCTACCTTTTTTAGTGCAAAGGTTTATAATCGACTGCAGAGAGCCCAGACCAAATTTAACCAATGAACCTGCTGATCATCATTTGGAGAGATTGATTGCGTTCTAGCAGATTTAACCCCACACTACTCAAAATGAGGGAGGAGGAAGAAGATGCACCGAAAGCTACTGGAAGTGTTCTTTGTGCCACTGCAATGTTTGGTGTCGTGCAAAATTTAATTGCCCAATGACTCGGATTTTTTACCCAAGATAGCCCCTCAGATATGATATTCCAAGCAATGGGCCATCCTCCCCACAGCACCTCATAACCAACCAATGCTAATGCCCCTAGCAAAGCTCATTTAGGAGTTTTAGCGGGATCAGTCAATTTGGAAATGCTGTGCATTCAATAAAGCCAGCAAGCCAAGAGAGCATCAGCTTTAAAAACCAGGCTACAACTACTTGCAGCTATTTAGGCTTGCACATCTTGGCTTCCATCACTCAGTGGAGGTGAGAGAATGAGTCTCTTTTTGACACTACTGATGCTTACATGATATCTGTTAGGGACAATGCACTTGTTATTTACAATCTAAAACCATACAGACGTTGTTCACTCTCTCCTTCTTTGAGAAATGCCACTTTTCCACCTGATATTGAAAATTATATTCAGCTAACATTAAATTATGGTCTCTGGCTGGAAATTACTCACTAATGATGAATTCTACCCATTTCATTGAACAATAAGTGCTACATTTTGGGCTGTTGCCCGCTGTGCTGGGCTGAATTTCGTTTCAGCTCTGTCACAAGTTCCAGCTTTTCTTGGGAGTCCCTGTAAAAACTTAACAGAGGTAAGTACTGTTGACTTAAATAACACATTTCGCTGTAGGACTGCTGTGAAGGCACTCTGTTGAATGGCTGCTAAAAGTCCTGAATGTTAAGACATGATCTATTTCTTACAACTGCTGTAGGATCAGGCAATTTTCAACTTGGCTCTCTTAAACATAATAAACAATTTAACGTCATTACCCTTTTTGAACTAGTTACAATGCCAAAAAATGTGAAGCAAATGAGCTATAAACCCAAGAACAATTCACCTGATGTATGAAGAATTTACAATTCAGTCTGAGTCAAAGCAGAGGCTGAATCTCTTGTGCCTTATCCCTCACAGAAATATCATAACCTGCCCTTAAGAGGTTTCCCAGAAGTGACAGGGAGAGATGTCCCTTACAAAAACTCTCCAGTATGGCTGGACATCTTGGTTGAATTTCTGTATCAGACAAGAAATCTTTAAACCAAGGTTTCTATTTTTTCTTAACTGCTCAAAAAAAAAGAGCTTGTTGTCAATTGAAATGAAACTTAAGCTTTAAGAATATGCCTAGGCAGTAATTGGTTGATTCATTAGCTAAAAAACCCCCCAAACAACAAAACCAACCAACCAAACCCAAAAAACCAAAACAGTGCACCACTTCCCCCAAAAAAATTCAACAGAAAAAACACTTTTACCTATAAGTATGCAAAACTTCAGGAAGAAGTCAAAAGGAGTTCCCCTCCTTTTTTTTTTTCTTTTTTTTTTTTTTTTTAAATATAGTCCCAAAAGAGTTTATCTGGGAAGAGGAAGTTGAAAAGTGAAGCCTCGACTATCAATGACAAAATAAGGATCAAGCCACCCTTTAACAATTGATACTACAGTTTTTGTTCACAGGACCACTTGAGACACTCCTCATTTGAGAGGGGGAACACCCTCATCATGATGAAAAAATCTTATTCCCTCTTTCCACAGAAATTTCCAGAGCCACCATTCATTAAGCTGGGCAAGACATTAAAAAAAAACCAACAAAAAATCCAACAAACATCTACTTGGACTTGATAGGAGAGTGTTGAGTTTCCCAGCATTGAGTACTCCAGCTTTTTGGTGGAATGTTTTCAGGCTTAGTCAGCCCAAGCACAGGTGACCCCTTCAAAGCATAATTATTTTTTTTTTGCATAATCATACACTTTCAGAACAGTTTGAGGTGCCAATGGCAGCTGGAGAGCACAGAAGATTTACATGAATGTGGGGAGCCTTTTCCAATGAAGTTTCTGCTGAAATCTCTTAGTTATTCCATTTTATTGGGTGGCAGCACCATTCATGCTTTAATTTACATATCTTCTAGCTCTTCAAAATTATCGGAAAATCCAAATAGTAAATATTTACTATTGTTATTCATTCTCTTGGCTCCTAGAAGACCTCAAACCAGACAGACACACTTATTTTCACAGCCACTTACATTCAAGTGCTTTTTACAATCCTAACCTCAAAAATTGTATTAAACATGCTTTTAATCATGGCTCTGCTCTTCACAGAAAAGTCACCAGTGAGTTTTTTTCCCACCGGTAAGAGAAAGTGATGCCATCAGTTATTGCTTCTTTTGAACCAGGAGATATATCTGGATGACACATTTTATTGATGATGCATCCTTAAAAATCCCCAGATGATTCAGTATTGATGCCCTGGCCCAGCCTCCTGGTGGACATAAAGAAAAATTGAGAAGGCCTAAATAGACACAACTTCTTACTGCTGTAAGAATCTCATGTGTCTGACTTTCTGCACTGGTCTTTGTCTATTTGAAATTAAAGTCACCTACTGAAAAACGTCTGGCTGCAAAAGTAATAACTGTTACTGTATTTAATCCCAAAATTTATCACTTCATTATTTCTTGTTATGTTTCTCAAAATTTCTTTATCATCGTCAGCTTGGGGGTACAGAACTGGGAGGAAAGAGCATGAACAGCATTTTGCAAATGAGCATTAATAAAAGATTAGGGCGAAGCAAATGAATATAAACTACTATCAATAATAGAATTGTGTTCTACAAATTGGATCAATTCCCATTGATTCCTTCCTAGTGATCTAGACGAATTCAGGAAGAGACATCAGAAAAAAAGCCCAACTGGGACTGCGTCCAACCACAGCCTAAGATGAGGAACTAAATTAATAGCCATGTTTTGTTGCAGTATTTTGATTTATTCTAGGTTTTCTTTGGAGTTACAGTAGAAACACACTATAAGAAATATTTCATTTATTTCTATTTCTTCACTTGGTTGTACGTAATGACAAAACAGTTTATGTTATCAGGGTATAAGTAAGTAAGGATAGTACCTGAAGGAGAACTACTGATAAAAGTCCAATAATTAAGCCCATGAGAAGCAACTTCTGTACAGGGAAATACTATCTAATATTATATATTTATTTAGAAAAATAAATATATAATATTAGATCAAGAATTATCAAGAATGTAGACCTATTCTTCAGATCTGGAATAAAAAGGAAAAACTTCAGGCTATGTGCAGAATTGGGAATAATTAGGCCACCTTTAGACAGTCACCACTTGGTGAACACTCGCAGGTCTGTATCAGAAACCTGTGTGGCACAAGGCTGGTGAATCTGATGAACACCCTCACCAATATTTCAGAAGGGCTCAAAGGAAGCATTCTTTTTCCTAAGACTTAATTCAACATCTTTCTAGAGGCTTTCACCTTCAGCCAGCTAACTTGTTTAAATTGGATAACTCAGGGAGTTATGACCACTTTCATCAGCTAAGAGTCTGCACCAGTCATAAGTAGTTCTTCATTAAAAATTTACACTGCTCAGCTGCCTCATTTTAGAAGTTAAGAAAGATTCAAGCTAAGGGGAAAAGGCAAGAATTTGCTCTCATAATGTCCTTAATGTGAGGATCTGGCTCAAGTAAATTATAAATAAATCCACAAGGATGCTTTTTTATTAATAGCTTGTACGAGTGTGTTCTAGCAATTCAATAAGGATTCTAAAAATAAAATGTGCACTTATGCACAGGTACAGAAATGGGATTCATTACGCTCAAAATACATTCATCTGACAAGAAAAGAACACTTTGTAGTGTAAAAGAAACCCCTTAGAAATACATTTTTCTAAAACAAGGAAGAATAAAGTGTTTATTTAATGGTTTGAGTACCTTTTTTTTTATTATCTTCAAAGAATAGTGCATGGCTGAAATCCTGACAAAACCTCAGTAGTGGATGCTATTTAAAAACCTTTCCTTCCCTTTATTTTCACAGTTCACTCAATAACAACTTTTAACTAAGAAAAAAAGTAAATGAGCGAGGACTTTGTTATGCATAAGCATGAAACAACCTTATTGTATCTTTGCAATTAGTTCATTTATGCAGTAGGTAATAAACAAGGGTGTTGAGCAACTTCAACACAGATCCAGAAAATATATTTTACTGAGGAGCATAACCCTGAACTGAAGTGTTTTGTGGGATCAGTCACTGTATGAATCCAATTACACAGAAACTGAAATTTACCGACTGAAATTCTCAAAACTCGGCATTTGGCAGAGAGCACAAAAAACACTCACTGCGAGACATTGATGCTGCCAAACCTGCCTGTTGTCCTCTCTCTGCCTGCCTTTGCTCCTTGGCTTCTCCTGGCTTTTCCTTGCACTTCCTGGGCTGTCTCTGGTAGCGCTCTCTCCTGTTTGGCATCTGCTGCCATTTCTTTCCCTGCCAGATAAACCCGAAGGTAACAGCCACTCGGGCTAATTAAATGGGGCTGGAAGTGAGTTAACAGGTGGTGGCCCCAGCTGCTTTCCTTGCAGAGGTAGATAAGAGACCCATCAGTAGCCTGTGCAAGGCACTATGATTAATTAGGATAAGAAGCCATTTTCTGGGGAGAGAGAACCAGATTTATAACAGAATTTTCTACTCCAAGGTAACAAGCAACGTTTCTTCAGAAAATGCAGAAATAAATTACTTTTGTGTTAAGTGCTCACCAGTCATCTTGACTATGTTCAATAGCACATATGCATAAGACCTACTTGACATGGATTTCTTCATATCAGTATTTTGTATTTTCTCTTTACTGCAAACTATGAGTTTTAACTTGCTTCAGGAAATGTTCTCTCCCTTAAAAGACCTCTTATTTTGTTTTCTTCTGAGTAAACTTACATGTTTGTTGAGAAAGTTCTGATGACTGTGGGTTCTACTATCAAGACATTTAAATAATAACAACTAATACCATGTACAGCTGAAGAACTGGTTATGCAAGCTTCCCATGCCATCCTGCAGCTCTACTGGACTTCGTGCAGTAATCCCCTAACTGTTCAATTAAACTCCCTGAGACTACACCCAGTCCTCCAGGCATTAACCCCCGGAGCTCCTCTTCCATGGCTTCAGCCCTTGCAAGTAAGTTTTGAGGCTGAATTATGCAGCTGCTTTACAAGCAGCTGCCCCCAAAAGAGCAGCAGAGAACTGGGTTCACTCGCTCTTTGCTGTAGAGCTGGAACACAGCAAGAAACCCACCGTGCTTAATTACCCCTTGTATTTGTCAGCTGAGTGGTGAACTTTGGGAAGGTGATGAGTTTCCCTCATTAATGACAATTACAGACAAGGAAAAAGCAGGAACTAATTCAACATACCAGCAGCCTTGCAGTGACATGATTTGAAATTAAAACTACCGTAGAAATGAATATTGAAGGAAACGTACACAATCCAAGAGCTGAGAACGTCCTTTCTCACTCCCTTGCTTTTCTGAATATGCAAAGTCATCTTCTGAGCTGTCAGAGATCTATCTGCAACACAGCTGTGTCATTTGCATTTTGCCAGTCTATCTGCAGAGCTCAGCACGAAGAATAATATTAAAGCAATGTGTGTCAAGGCTTGCTTAAAGAAAGAATAGACATACGTGCACTAATACACTGCCCAGCAAGGCAATACACTGGCACATTAACTCAGCCTATTTAAACAGGTATTTAAGCAGGAAAGTCTCTCTGGTATCACAAGAATCACAGGTTATTTGCCTTCAGAAGACACTCCTATCAATTCTGGTTAGGTTTGACTCCCCTTCCTTTTAAAAGGGCAAGATTTTGAACAATTTTGCTGTTTCCGACATATTTTCTACCTTCCAACAGTGACTTTAGCCACACTGTGATTGCTGATACCCTTACCATATGGATTTCTTAGAGGAAATATGTCCAGTTGTTGCTCTTCTGTGCTTTCCCTTCCTTTTTGCCTCCCACAATCCCAGCTCTTTGGCTATGACAAAGAAGCCAGCAGACAGGACAGGCTTTAAAGGTCCCCGTCCTTCCATATTAAAATCCAGTCCCATTCCATTTACCTTGTCCTCTGTACAAAGGAAAAACCTGCTATGGCCTATGGAGTGATTCAAGGATTAAAAAAAATAAAGGTTTAACCCTGTTGTAGTTGACAATTAAAACCATTGTGATATACCAGGAAAGTAATTTGGTAGGTAATGTACAGGGATGATTTTGAAGTGAAGAGGTGACTTGAAAAGTAAACAGATATTCACACTGAGTTGTAAAAAGGCACGGAGTTGAAAAACATGCCATGGCAATCTGTACTTCTTTGCAAGGATAAATTTACAGCAAGCTGCAAGCATCATCAAACCACCCATACATATCCACACAACACGGTAGTCAGTCAAGACTGTCCAGAATTCCCTTTTCTATTCACCTTCCAAATGTATTAAATGAAGCTCACTTGCAACAATATTTTTTTTTTCCTAAAAATCCAAAGATTAAAATAAATGGTCGTCTTTTATTCATACTAAGTAGAGGTAAGGACTTCAGGGAAGTTTTTTCCTTTTGTTATTTGATCACAAGCATTCTCCCTGTGAAGCTCTTCTGAAGAACTTCTGCTTTCTGCAGCGTAATGAAATGCATTTCACAAAGAAGGTTTTTGAGTTTGTGCCTTGGAGAGAAGCCGTACAACAGGTGTTCCTGCTTGCTTTGTTTACCTGAGCTGACTGTTCACTGCTCAAAATCATATCCTTAGAAAACAAATGATGGAGCATGTAAGCATTTGCCTGTAAAATTTGATATTAGGCTTGAAGCTCTTTCTTGTTAAAGCAGCAAAATGCTCCCATTGACTGCATGCAGGGCTCTGTTAGCACAGCTGTGAATACTTCAGGGAAGTGGGAGAAAGAGCCACAAATAAAGAATTAGCAATTACTATCTAGCTTGTAATGAAACATACAGATATGTCCCAATCAGCTTAATAATTCTCAGTCAGAACCAGGAAAGATAAAATAGTGGTAAGTTAATTTAATAGTTCCTAATGGTTCTTTAGCATCTTCCAGCTGGGAATCTCATTTCTCAGTGTGATTAATGTCAGCCTCAAAAGAAAGCACAAGGTCAAAAATTACTCCAAGTTTATGAACTTAAACTCCAGACAAAATAGAACAATGATGAAATGAAATAGCTGAGGAGGAGAACAATCAATAACTCTTCTATCTTGTCAGAACTCAACTCTGCAAAATTAATACCAGATAAAAAATCATACAACACAGCAAGGGGTACTTGGGCTTACAAGGATCTCCAGATTTCTCTAAATATTGTTAATTTGTAATACCGTGTACATTGAGCATAGGAATTACTAGCTAGAGGCAATAATTTTGAAACAAAAAGGGGCCTTCAATAGATCCACAGGAATCCCAGAAATAATTAGAGCTGTAACTGGTAGCACAAAGCCCAAAGCAATCAAGTATGAGCATTGAAGAAGGATAAGTTTTGAAATACAGAAATACGCCAGTTGAAATAACAAAAGCTGCCACATCAAAATTTTGATGGATGAGACTATCGAGATGGTAAAGATTAACCAAATTACACATCTATGTTCAAAAACCAGCCAGACCTTTGAGATAAGTAGACAGAAAGGCATAACCTTATCAGAAGCTTCAGTTTGTGCATCGAGAGATGCAGGACAACAACTAAATAGCAAATGGAAGGAAACAGCTATGCCCCCCTTAAAAAGCAAAACCAAAGCCCCCATAGTGCCAGAGACCAGGAAATTAGGCTTCTCATAGTGAGGGACTCATTTATCACCAGTAATGAACTGAACATGGAAGCACAGATGACACGGAATTTATTGTGTCAGATTTACATGTAGAAAGTTTCCCAAGTATATCATTGCTGACTGGGTCACAGCTTTAATATCTCTGACCGAAAGTACAACACTGCAAGAGTGACAGCTTGATAAAAGAAAAATTTCTTTATCAAGCCTCAACTGTTTGTTTGTCCTACCTTCATTTAATGTGTTGGTGCAGCTGCTTTGGGCAGGAAATAAAAAATACTTCTGAAGCAACATTATACATCTCATGTGTTTCTAGCGTGATTGGTTCCATATTGTTGGGGCCCTCAAGCGCCTCTAGCAGAGATCCTCAGCAAATTTAAACATGTCAAACTGGATAAAATCAGAAATAGATGCTTCATCCCTACAGGCTAGGATGACTGCTACCCAGCACCGAAATTCCAACAGGGAAGATGATGCCCTGGCTTCAATCTGAGCACTGCACGCTCCCACGGGCTGCTGACACGAGCCCAGGCTCTGAGCCCTTTGGTGGCCATCAGCAGCCCCTGCCCAGCTCCTGCACGCCCTGGTGCCTGTGGGGTTTCTCTCTGGTCCTGGCTGAGCCCTCAGCCCTGGGGTGCCCCAGCTGTGACACCACTGACAGCGGGGCCAGCAGCCCCCAGCCCTTGCTGGGTGCTACAGATGGGCAGCAGGTTTAGAGCACTGCAGATGTGACACCAGACCACCTTTGGCCTCTTCAGCAGTGGTTTTACTGTCTGGTCTGTGGGGAAGCCTAGAATCTGCTTAGGTCTCCAGAGGAAAACTTTAGTTCACTACAAAGAGCCTTTAAACCTAAACAGGTGGGGCAGAGTTTAGGTATCTCACATAACAGAGTATTTCAGGAGACCAAGGCACTGATAATCACAGAGCCATTGATCCGGACCTGTATAGATTTCCTATCAATCACAAACTTCTGAGGTGGCTCACAGCTCAGTGCCACACCACTACTACCACTGAATTTAAACAACTGCAGGCTGTATTTAAGGGTTTGCTAGCTTGAAACCTCAGCATCTTAAGATACTAAAGATTTTTAGGTATATCCAAGATTATTCCAACTAGTATACCAAACTTCTACTACAAAACAGAACAAAATGAAAAGGCATTTAATATTTTTACTGGCTTCAAGTTTATTCTATTTGTTTTGGTGGGAACATAGGTATGAAAATGATGGAAAAAGGAGACAGGAAAACAATACAAAAGCACAAGAATCTTAGAGAAAGAAAAGCATATTTAGTGTATTGAAGGCAATTAATCATATTTCCTTTTAGGAGGCCAGACTACAGAAAATTCCTGGAAAAGCACTGTAATTTCAGAAGGTGCTGGATATGAAAAAAAGAGAGTAACACATTGGATCAAATAACACATCCAGCTAGAGACTGATCTGACAATGAACACATTTAGAAAGTAAAACAACACAGAATGCTATTATTTTATATTTCAAATGGGAAAAAAAAATCTCAGAGTATAGTGAGAAAATTTAAACTTTAAACCAAAATAAACTACTGAGTTTACCCCATCATTCCTATTACTCAAGCTGTACAGTTTATTCAACTCTACCAAAACTCGTGTTGCTGTTCTACAACTGTGGAGTGACAGAGGAGATGTGATACAATCTTGAAAGCCTAACATTGGAGATAAATAAGCTGCAAGTGCACGTAAACGCTCAAAACTGAACAGAACTGAAGCATTAAACAACTCAGTGAGAAAGACTTCACACCTGAAGTGAAGACTATTTCAAATGCACTTCAGGAAAAGCTTCTGAAACCATTAAATACTTTAGAACGTTTATCTTAGCTACAAAACACTGAGCAATAAAAACAGAAACATTTTTTATTAGAAATACTATAATTAAAACCAATCTGTTTTCCTTATAGTTTTTATTTTTCTAATGGGTATGATTTTGAAAATGCAGTTAGTCTCAGAAAAGTGACACATAACATAAAGAAAGTTATGTTCAATGATGAAAGGAAAACTGGGTAAAAAATTGAAATAAATAAATAAATTCTCCCATAAGCATTGACTGAAATGTTAACAAGTTTTACACTGATTGGCACTCATGACTAAGAAGGCTCCCTAGGAAAGCTCCTATTTAAGCTTTTCGCCTCAGCTTGAAATTTGAACATAATTATGTTTGACTAGATTCAGGCTGAATGTCTCAGGGTCCTGCCCCCCCCAGTCATCCCAATCAAAGTCCTAGATGAAACCTTTCCCACTTCCCTTGAAGCCTCCCACCACAGGCATGTTTCTCAAGACAACCAAAAACCAGAAGTTGGTGTATAGCAAAATCTTGTCCTAATATGCAGGCAAAATGCAACTGCGCCTCACATCCACTGGTTCAGGTACAGCTTTGAGGCTCCTTCCATCTTTATTTAAGATGTTAATTAAGATTAGCAAGTGAATTCAGAAAAGACTGGAGCAGGAGATGCAACAGATGCTGACTCTGTGATAGCTGAAACCCTATTCTGTAGAAAATCAGGCTAAAGTAAAACACTTCCAAGCCCTTCCTCATCCCATTCTGCTTATTTTATCAATATATGTTTCATAATCTGAATTTGTCACATGAATAGAAATTTCGTATTTCATATTTCTTAAGTATGAGTGACTAATTCCACTCTTTGGATTCTTACAATTGAAAATAAAGGCCATTCATAAGTAGAAAAAAAATGCAGTTGATGAAAAATGCTATAGGCACAGGAAGATTTTTCTGATGATGTACTATCAAGGAAAATTTAGTCGAATTTAAACTGGGCCCTCATTTATCATATCCTGTGGGCGAGTCAGTTAATGGCCATATTGATTCTCTTCCGTGCTCATTCTTATATACATCACCCAACCAAGGTGAAAGCAACCATGAGATATTAATTTTAGAGAAAAATATTTCAATGATAAATGTTTGAAATTGCAGTTTAGGAATGATTATTATACAATGGATTTGCTGTTCTTAAATTATAGGACATATAGATACAATCACACCGGGAGATATCACATTAATAAATGCTAGGTGATCCCTGGAAGTGCTGTGCTGCTGGGAACTACAAGGGACTCGAACAGAATTGTCTCAGCTGAGGCTCTGATGCATGTTGAGTGCCACTTTCACACAAAACTCAGGGGTACTGGATTGCCTGGGAGCTTTTGCTCAAAGTGCAAAATGAAATAAGTATCTCAGACCATGGCTTGTTTGGCCTGCCAGTATCTGAAGATTAGAAGAGGGGAAAAATATTCCATTTCTGTGCACATCTGATTTCACAGGCAACTTATAAGGCATTTGGTTTTTTTGCTCCCACTGAAATGTAAAGAGCAGAGCACATGACTCTCACCCTAATGTTTGGCTGTTTTGAACAAAGATGATCAATGAAAGAAAGGGAAATTATCTTTCTTCCAAGGGCAGAAAGGATGGACTGCACTTGGTGCAAATGGCTTCAATTTTTTTTTTTTGATTCTGTGAGAAAAAGTATCGAGCAGACTGAACTAGAACACAGCTAAAACACAGCTCAACAAATGGAATACTACCCTATTAACACAATGTGTCTCTTAAAAATTCTAGAAGCAGTGTAATGTTTTTTTTCCTTTGGCCTCCTCCTTACAAAATGTAACTATTCTCATGCAACTGGTTTTCATTTTTCAACTTAACAGTTCATCTAATGATCAATCCTTCACTCCTAGACTAATTCAATCAGTTACTGCTTTATTCAATGTGTATTTAGGAAGTTTAATCCTTGCAAGGAACTTTTTGATATTTTCTTTATTTAAAAAACCTCTTTCTCAACAGCAAACATTTTCCCCAATCAAGCCTGAAGACTCCTGGCATTTTTTTCAATGCCTGAGGTTGTTCAGTGTCCCAAGTTTTGTTAGCAGAAAATAAGACAAAGTTTAAGATGCGTGTGTGTGAAAACTGTGTTCACACAGGCTTCCCTCAGCTGCTTCAAGGTCAAGGGAAGCTGCAAGGTGGGAGGTAAAGTTTATCTTACCATCATATTTAATCTCTTTGGAGAAAAGAGAAAGGGAGCAGAGAGAGCGCATATTTGGTCCAGTCTGTGGCTCCTTTTAAGAAAACAATTGATTTCTTTTGTATTTTTATTACTGGAAAAAGTGAAAACAGATATCTGAGGAAAACAGAACCAGATCTGTTGCAAGGACACTCGGTGAAATCTGGCTGGTGTCTCATGCAGTGTTCAACCACAGGGAAAGCCTGGGCTTGAGAAGAGCCCCCGACTGCTGCAGCTGAGGCTGGAGCCCCAGCGGGGTCAGGGAGGTGCCTCAGGGAGAGCTTCCAGGGGCCCTCTGGAGCTGAGCTACAGCTGCTGTTGCTGGGAGGGGAGGAGATGAAATTATAGCATGGAAAGGGGAGGCTGGCAGGGGAGAAAAGCAGAAAGTCTGAAGGGATGAAAACACAGAGTCTCACTTTCATCCCTCTAATATTCTCAGGAATCCCTTTAGGGGGATGAAAGCCATCCCTTGCAAGTCTGATTCCTGTGTCTTTATGTTTTGCAGGCATCGACAGACAACAGAAATAAGTGATAATGAACAAGAATTGGAAACAGTACAGACTGCTGCCTGAGTCTCATTGAAATGAGTGCAGCAAGACACAGGCTCCCTCAACAAACCTTGGGAGCAGTTATTTCGGTCAACAGCAACAACTAATATGCAGTTATGATATAACACCCTCTACTACTCCCAACCAAAAACCTCTGCAAGTAAAAAAACTCCTGTGCACTCTTAGAGTCACAAAGCCACAAACTTAGGAAATTGTAGAAGATAAGCTGCACAACTGATCTTACTACGACTTCCCAAGGCACCCCTTAGTCATTGATTTCATGGCCCTTTCAGAGTGTTCTCCTAGTGCAGAGAATAGATAGTAAGCAGGTGAAGTACAAAAGGTTTGAGATGTATAGACACTGAATGATGATCAGGAATCAGACTTCTTTAAAACCATTGAATTCACAGACACCACTGCTGAATGCTCTCCAATGGTGAACTAATATATTTTCCTTAGAAGTCTGCAAGATGGAGAAGGGAGTGTTATCATCTCCATTTTAGCTGGAGATCGGAGATGCCATTGTGGCTAGAGACAAGTTATCTGGAGAAAGTTGCTCTCCAGATTTCCACAACCAAATCTTCCAGCCCCATGTTCTGAAGCCTGTGGTGCTGGAGCTAATACAGGCAGAAAAAGGACACCAGTGAATGTCCCAATAGCCTGATGATCTTTTGGAGCTTTCATTCTGCTCTCTGATTGTACAAGGTTGACTAGATTCAAAGTTTAACCTAGCTAGCCCAAGGCACCAAGCAAGCCAAAGGTATTATAAAGCCTAAATGGGGACATCTCCTGGCTCCATGAGCATTTCCAGGCCAATAAATAACTAGCTGATTAGCATCAGCACAAAGGAGCATTTCCAATTCTTATGAAAGGATCAGTAAGCATGTAACAATTTTTTCCTTTCCACAGACTGTGTTTAAATAATATAATAGTTAATCTGTAATATTCTGAATAAGACGCAAGTTTAACGTCTGCTTTTTCAAAACACATTTAAATGTTATATTCATTTTTTAAAAATCTAGGTTTATGTTTATATGACTAACATGAAATCAAATATAAAATGCAGGCTTTGATTGCTGTCTTCTATTTTTGTCTCTTCTTCCTAGTCCTTCTCCCAGCAAAGCAAAATGTAAACCCTATTGCCATTTTTAAGTATGCATGTGAAAGAAAATTGATTGCTGAGGCAAAGTTCTGTATGTGCTGCAGAAAATAAGGTCATGCTTACAAAAGTTCTTTCAATTTACAGGAAACAGTTTGTGACTGGTTGCTTGGGAAGAAAATAAAGGAAAAATTACTTTAGGGAATGCTCTGGCTCCTGGAATCAAGACAGCTTAAAGAAGAGGGGTGATAGACATTTTGAAAGAAAGACTACTAGCCTGGAAACCATCTCAGCTGCTTACTTTTGAAATCAAATATCTTAATCTGTCACTTTCTTGCTGAGTTACCACGATCGGATCAAAAGTACTCAAATACAGACAGGTACTAAGACGCCAAAGACCTCTGTGGATCTATTCCTGAGCCTCTCTTTACCCTTTCTATCAAATGGGAATAAAAGACTAATGAGTTATACAATTTGCATGTCCTTAGCAAACTGAAATGTCTCTCCATGTCTTTGCTGTTACTATAAATTAAATATACACAATGGTTTGGTAAAAAATCTGGAAGTTTGTCAAGTTATGAAGCATAAATTTATCTAAGACATTTCTTAACCACTGGAACTTTCGATACTTAAGAAGATTAAGAACTATGTAAGCACAATTCTTGTCTTACTACTCTTATACTTCAAAGACGATACTGTGTTTGCATTGTATTGACATCTTCAGAAACATCAACTGCTGTACCCTAAAAAAGAAGTAGTTTTTGTGAGCCTGAATTTGCCACTACTCCTGAAACCCAGTGCTTTTATGAGCCTGTATAGGTATTCACTGTTTTGAAAAATAATGATTCATCTCACATAACCCCATTCACACCTTAGAAATGACAACAGGGATTTTCTTTAGCAAAAAGAGAAATATGAATATATGTTAAGCCCTTGAAACATTTTTTTTTCTGTAATTCTCTTAAATTATTAGTAACAACTTAGTCTGACAAACTCAACTTTCTTAGTATGAGACACCTGAGCTACAAAATAGAACTTTGCCTACCAAATATAAACACAACAGGTTAGGTTCTGTCATTACTATAAACTAGTGTCAAAATGGTTTCTGGTATTTCTGTGATACTACAGAAGCCCCCAGAAGCATTTCAACAAGATGTTTTGCAATACCACTGTGATCCTGGAATGATACAAGCTAGCTATATTTTCCTTCTTCCCGGTGTCTCACTGCACACAAACCCCACATTTGCAGAAAACTCATTAGCAGCTTCTAAGACTGTTGGCTCAGGTTCTGCTAATTATGAAACTAACTACAAAATTAGGGGTTTTTTTGTTCTCTATTATGTTGAAGCAGCCCTTCTCACCCTCCAAACTGCTTTACGGGATCACATCTAGGTGAAGAAGCTACAACAGCTTCCTCTTTTGTAGTTTAAGAAGTTAGTGACATTTTAAATATAGCAAAAAGTCTAATTTGGAAAGAAAAAATAATGTGGTCTAAATATTTTTACTTCATGAAGCTGGGCTAGCTGCAGCACACCCAGGTTGTTCTCAAGACAAAGAAGTCCAGACAAAAAAAAATGTTGGCATCTACAGCTGCCATATGGAGAGTCCATGTGTCATTGTTGTGTGGTAAAATTATCTTCCAAAATTTTTTCCCAAGTTATTTATAATGTATCGACACTTTTCCAGTTCTTTTTCTTTTTAAATCTGAAAGGAGGAGAATCACATTATTTTTGAGTCCAGAAGCAGAGGAAAATACAATTAGCTTGAAAAACTGCGGCTAAAGTCTGAAATGGCTTTTACAGGCATAAAACCAACTTCTTATTAAGGCCCAGTGTTGTGGGACCTTCTGTGGCTCGAGGCTAATGCTCTGCCCAAGCAGAGCTGAGGGTCCATCCCTTCTCATGGTTTGATGCTCCTGTTTCTAACCTTCATGGTTTGTTAGCCAGGTGACCTCCAACCTTTGATCCTGGGAAGGCTATTAGCGGTGCCACCAGATTTGCCTCAGGAGCACGGCTGCAGGGGGGCAGTCCCAGGTGCACGATAAAGGCACCTGATCACATCATTCTACAGTTAATCACTGGGATATCAAAATACGCTCAGAACCTGCATATATAAATATATTATAAATAAATGCACGTGAATATAAATAAAAATTGGCGTTTAGGGGAGATAAGTCAAGCTGCAGTCATTGTACTGTTGTGACCCACTTTTATGCGTGTATTCCCCACTTATTCTAATCCAAAATAAGATTCGGGTGAGTACGTTGCTTCAAATAAAATCTTAGTGCCGTGATTGGGGAGTGTTCTTTAAACAGAAATGTAGAAATAAATCAATGACACAAACTTCTAGAGAAATTATCTATGTGTTGCAGCAGCTTTTGTTGGATTGAGGTGTAATCCCAGCTCTTTTGAATACAAACAAAGATTTCAAAACTTGAGACAGGTTTGACTGCATGTCAGGGAAACAATTCAACACCTGCCATATTTGGGGCATTATTGTAACAACAATAGTAAATAACATCACAGAGCCTAGAGCTGTTTTAAAAAAATTGCACTGGGAAACAAAAAAAATTTTATACCTCTTTTTCATTGTAATTCTCTCTCGTTCTTCCCTTTAAGATTTGCATGGGTGTCCTCTAAAAGATTTCTTTCAGGATAAAAGACTAAATGGAAGCTTTCTATGGTGAAAATGTTTCACTAGTTAAATTCTGCTGTGTTAGGTGCAGCTGTAAAATGAAGACATACTTGATGCAAGGAATGCTGTATCCAGATACAAATTTGAAAAATATCCCAGAGTCACACTTTTTTTTTTCTTCTGTTTAAACCAGAATGAAAATGAAAGTATATGCCTAAGACAGGAAGAATAATAGCTATGACAATAAAAGGTCCAAAGAATATGCCAAAATACCGTGATTCTTAAAGCAAGTAAGACAAAACAGCATTGTTTTACCAAGCTTATGGAATTTGAAATACATGTTTCACACACAGCACACCATGATTCAAAACAGCTGACCTGTTCTGAAAGAGAGTCAAGGAAAGATTTTACTGACAATTGCAACTTAAAATGGCTCCGTGGACAAAACTGTAATATGAACCAAAAGCCTCATCTTACAAAGTCTTTTGTCCTTTTTATAACGTGCTGTGGGAAGTCCCATTGACCTCCTGGCTTGGCGGGTTAAGCAGGCAGCTACGTCTTCTCCTCTTCATAGCTGAGTTTGCCTGTGATCCAGTAAATGAAGAACTGAGAACTGCCAAGCTCAAAACTCTGCATTTTCATTTGGGGGCCAATAATTATGTGGACTCAAAGGAAGGAAATAATAGATAAAGAGAGTAGAGTCACACGGAGATAAGAGGGAAGAAAAAAAAATTGGCTGAGAAATGAGCTCCAGCTGCTGACTCATAGAAACATTTCTCAATAAAGTTCATGAGGATGTTGCATAGAGATTCAGCATGTGTATGTGACAGCTGAATAATCCATGGATTAAGAGTCATAGACACAGTCAACATCCTTCCTGAGCTTTTAAATTGTAATGATTATCAAGCATGAAAGTTTTCCTTTCTCTTTTTTTTAAACAAGAAAATTTATGGGTTGTATTATACACACTTAGAGACTCTAGGGACTTCCCATACCTATTTTGGCTGTATGTATTACCCTTTGTTATATTGTTATAGGAATAATCACAAAGAAAAGGGGAAAAAACCCAAACAATGTTTTTCCAGAATATTTTTGTGAACTTAAGTAGTTAGAAATAAATATTAAGTCTACATAAAAGAGATCTTCCTCAGTACTGAGGTAAAGATAAACTCTAAACAAGTATAAAACCACCCTCCAGCTTTCTGCTCCTCATAGTCCACTATTCCCAGCAACACAGGCAAAACCTTTCTTGAAATTTCTCAGTCATCATTACTAATAGGGCTGCAACCCTGACAACACCACAGTTTAAATGCACCAGAAAGTCATCAGGATCCTTTGATACAGTCTCCATTTGCATCTAGTCGTATGACAAGATGCATAAAATATTACAACTTCAACGGAATATTGAGGTTTATGCCTTAAAACAGCAGTTAAGCACATACTTTGCTCATTTCAATAGGCCTTAAGCATGTGTCTGGCAGCCTTGGTAAATGAGGAGGGAAATGCTGAGAAATTAATATCGGTTCTGTGTTTGAATTTCCTGGTGTCTCAAAAAAGACAGACTTTGGAAATGGTTTGTAAATACATTCATTTATTATTACATATTCACTAATAGACTTGTTCTGGGGAGTCCTATAATAGTACAGTGCAGATTCCTCAGATTATGCAAAAAAATCAAAATACCTATTATATGCAATGTCTTTCATGTAAAATGATATGCCAACTTCCATAATCATTTCCTATTCTCTCTTTAGAAAAAATTGATATCTTTTAAACCTCCTAATTATAATAACAAATAAAAAGACCTTTTTAGTAATAAGGAAGGAAACTGGCACAGAATCATAATAAAGAAAAGCCAGCTGAGGAGCCTGCTAGAAAACAATACTATGTATAATTGGTGTTTAATTATGCAGAATTAACAAATGGCAGCAGCACTGGTTGTATTACTTGACCAGGGCTCTTTGCCAAGTCAACAAGCTGGTTTTAATGCAGGAAGTAACCCACTCAGTTATCTGTGCCTTTGAGCAGGGCCCTGACTGCTGTGTTCTCCGTCTGCACTGCCAAAAACATTTAGCAGAAGAAAGAAATCTGTTGATTTGCTAAAGCAAGATAAATTTTGGTCATTGATATGGGTGAATGCACCAATAAGATCATAAAAAAGTTTTCTAAACATTTTATTCATCTGGTGCCAATGGTTTAGTAACACCACGAGAGCTCAAAATACTAATTAGTGTGAATTTGCAGGGTTGATATATTATACAATAGAATATCGAACATGATCATTTGAATATACTGCCTCCACTAATCCCTCCCCTCTCCATACACACATATTTGAATGTATTTAAAAACATGGTTAAATATTTATGTTCTCCAGAGCCCCATTACATAATTTTCTCCTATGGTAAGCAATTACTTTGCATTTCGGAATGAACACAACTACGATGATAAGCAGGAGAAATTAATGGAAAGAATCTTCCAATGTGCCCACACTCACAAGTGACCCCTGTGAGAAACCTGAGCACTGCCTCACCAGCAGCATTTACTACTAAATGCAGATGAGAAAATCCTTCGGCAGAAAGAGAAGGCAACAGAAACTCTTGGAGATCCCCAAAAGCCTGTAGCAGTCTGCCCTTCCTCCTGAAGTTCTCTTTCAGGATTTCTTTGGGGTTCTCACTGTTATAACAGTGACAGTAGCAGGTGTGCTGGCAAATGAATGAGAACCTTCAAACAGAACTGCACTGACACATATATTTATGCTGTATATTTATTCTGTTTGCAGGAAGGCACAAAACCTATTGAAAGCCATGGAGAGAAAAGCAGAATTTGGGGTCTGATAGACCAGAGAATGCAGATTTAAACTAAACAATTGGGAAAGTCTCTGTCACCCAAACTCCTCTACAGATTTGCATAGATTCAGATTCACCTGGAGTTGATATTGTTAAATCCTAACTAGTGTTCTCTTAGGACAGATCAGGATTTAGCTTGCTGCAAGATATGGTGAGCTACTCTCATCTGAAACTCTGGGAGAAAGGTTAATTTTGCCTGATCTTTCTCATGAAGAGTCATTGTCACAGAAATCTGGTTGCAACTGAAGAAAAATTAAGAACGGAAGATTGGTCTTTGCTTTCCCTGCTTCTCAGGATGACAGAGTGCAAGCAAACCAAGGACAGCAACCTGCAGAGCACCAAATGTGACACTAAAGACTAAAGGGGGTCCTCTTTTACATCTTTAAAAATAATGGGCTCTAGCATTCAATACTTATTTTAACCCCGACCTTTACTGGCAAAGAATAGCAGTTTTCTCCTTTTTTCTTTGCTATACTTTTTCAGTGACAATCAGCATCATAAAAATCAATTCTTACATCCACAGCATGTTATGTTTGGAAAGAGAAAGTTAAGTAAAAATGCTCCTCCGTGTGTGCACGTACATCAGTACACGGCTTTACAAAGTTGAGCTATTTCCAATGCAAACATGAGTAAATCTGGACATCCTCATATATTCACTGTTTTATAGGCCCAGTAAAACTTGATCAAAATCCACTTATACTTGTCGGGTGTGTGACTTAACCTTTAGGGTAGATTAATTAGATTAACAGACCACATACTGTAGATTCCAGTACTTCCTCAATGGCTATTAGATTACACAGAAGGAATTATGTTTTAAAGTCCTGCTTCCTTAAATCAAATTCCAACCGTCACCTTTCTTTCATTTATTAGGCTGCAAAGCTCTTGTTCCTTTCTTAATAAAAACTGAACCTCTGTTAAATTCCATCCTTAGTGCTTGACGTTATTCATCATTTCTGTGCTTGGGATCAGATAACTGCAGAACCTGATCTACAGATTGAGAACCTGAGAATCTACTGAGAAGCTGAGTCTACACTGAGGAAACACACTTCAAAACAGGTATTCTACTGTAGGAGTGAAAAAGGTGGCACTTTATTTGGGAAGAGTCAGAGAGTAGCAGAGTATTCTTACTTTTAAGTAACCAGTTTCAAAATGTTTTCCAGACAGTGAATGAAAATTCTGTACGCTTCCCTAACATTCCCACACGCTAGGGAGCCTGGGGATGCCCATAAACCTGAGCAGAATATCCAGTATTTCTCAAAAAGCACCAGAGAAACTGTACTCACAACACAACAAGGTGAGCTTTCTTGCACTTGCATCTACCTGTAGACTGTTCACAGGGTGTTACAAACAGCGCAACAATTAGGAAAATATGCCAAGCTTTAAGATCTGAGCTGAGATCTCTGTTCTGAAAAGGCTGTACAGCTGGGAGGAATAGAATAATATCAGTGCCAAGGGAAGGTCAGCCCTCTGCACTCCTTTGATGCAAGAAGGGAGAAGAAGATGGAATCTAAAGATCTGTGACACAAGATCATTGCTATGGATATAGAATCTACTGTACACCTCACACTCTTCCACCCAAATGCCAGCATGCTCCTTGCTGTCAGTATTCCTAGAAACATTGAGAAAGGACGGAGGAGTCTGCCACAGTGTATTTTTTTAAGCTTTCAGCATACGAACAGCAGCTTTGAAGCGGTGCCACGCAGCCCACCACAAAGCGCGCTGGTGTGTGCCCAACCTTGGTCCCCATTAGTGCTCCAGGCATCCAGGATTGTCCCATAAGGACATCAGGAATGCCTGTTATCATCAGGACACCGCAGCCTCGTTCTTTTTCTGCAGCTCCTTTCTGGCTTGTGGTTAATTTTGCTGCACGCTCCCAGATTTCTCACTGCACTTGCTGCCAATGGGGCTCTTTCTGTGCTCCCCATAGTGCTGTAAGTGGGTGCTGGCAAGGGCCTTTATAGGCAGCACAGTTGCTTTAGCAGCAAGGCCAATCCATGGCTCCCAGTGTCAGGCCAATTGTCTTTCAGGGTAGCAACTTAACCACGATTGTATTTCTCCAAATCTATGTAATTAAATCCATATGGCTTCAGTAAACAGCAAAGCAGTCTTGGAGAAAAAGCTTGATGAATAAAGACAAAAGAATCCTTCACCTTTCTTTACAATGGACTAAAAGCCACCTACTTGTGTACATATTTAAGACAGAAATTTCATTTCATTCCTAGCAGGCAGGCAGGCAGAGCCTCCATTTAGCCCGAGACAAAGAGGGTTTGGAACAATGGATGAAAAAGCAAATCCTGACAACCCTGCACTTGTGTGATCAGGTAGCAGAGCCCAGGAGGGGAGCCTGCTAAGGCAATTAAGAGCAGGTGACACTTGCCAAGAGAGACTTCAGTCTTTAGGCAATTCATGTTAGGAGAGACTTTGACAGATCCTACAGAGCAACCCAAAGCTGCCCCAAACCGCTCCGACCTTCTTCAGGATATGAACGGAGCCCCACGTCTGGCACAAAGTGTGACAAGCTGCGAAGGGTTCTTACCACAATCAAGGCAGTTCATAAAAACATTCTTTAAACGGTGTTATTTTGTTCTGTTGGACTTTTATGCCCTGCTGATGCTGACACCTTCGTGCTTTGCCCAGCGGGAAGTGTACGTATGTTACACTTTCTATTCCTGCCATCCTATTTTGGATGCCACCCACACCCTCCATAGTGACCTGAAGCACCTGAAGTAAAACTTCGACTGGAAGAGCCTGTCCTCATTTATCAAGTACTTTTCAGCTAGACATAAGCAGCTGAAATTACATGTCTAAATTGGTGACATGATATGGCACTGTAAATAACGCCAGAGGGTTTCTGCCCCCAAATATTTACAGCTCTAAACCAGAAAAGAAGCAGAACAGAGAGGCTTAATTTGCTGTATTCCACAAGTTAGCAACAGAGATGGAAACAGTACCCAAAGTCTATTCTCTATTAACTAGACTTCATTTGCACAGCCAAAGGTCTTTGTAGAGTCCCATTTTGAAGTTTAGCAAAAAATCCCTTCCTAAAGAAAATTTTACCATGAATATTAGGAAAAAAAATCCCAAGAAAATCATCCTTCTCTTTTCCTTGAATTCATGAAAAATAAAATTCTTTAATGCCTTCTTCTTTTCCTCACTTAAGATAGAAATCTGCATTCTGGACTCTATTTTTCTCCCATTTGATTACCATATTGAATCTGGGGGGGAAAAGGCACACAGTGAAAGGTACATTCTTTGAATGAAAAAAGGAAAAATTCTTAGTGTCACAGATGGCTGTCAGGATGAAACAAGGCTTGTGTCTGCTGAGGGAATCAGACCTTAGTGTGAAATCTGAATAGAAAGGAACATAGCAGAAGGCAACATTTCAAAAAGAGTTCAGCACCAACTGGCATTGTGAGGGTTAATTTACTGCCAGGAACTGCTGGGCTTTTCATTCTCAGTAGACACACAATAGACAGCTCCCAAAAGTACCCATCATAATCACAGATGCTGGGGATTAATGCTAAAATGAAAGCTTCATGAATATTAAAAATATCAAAACTGCTAATGATGTAGCAGAGTTTGGAATAACAACCAATCTGAAAATCTAAGAGTGCGCCATGCAGACATAGTGAGACACTGTCTTTTTAAAACTGATTAAACCTACTCAATTTGTAACAGAAAGAGGCTTATGCATATTAGGAGCTGAATTGAGTGCCAAACTTTACAAATTGCACAGGCTAATTACCATAATTAAGCTTTGGATTGAAGAAGAAAATTCCATTTATCTCAGAATGACTCAGTGGAACTTCAACAAAGAAGGCAAAGTACATCAGATGGTTTGGCCTTTTTTTTTTTCCTTTTTTTTTTTTTTTTGCACCTAAGTGGTGTTTCAAAAGCGGTTGTGAAAAAAATAGAGTGACAGAATAAAAATACTTTCTCTTGAAAGATTGGGAAAAAAAAATCACAGTTCAGGGATCTGATTTTAGAACTTGTTGTAAACCCTCCTCTACAAACTAGTACAGTAAAATTTGTCCTATTTTTCAAATGTAAAAGCCACGGAGAGGACACTGGGGAGGTGTTTGACCCACTCTCCTGCTGCTATGCTGATCTCCTGCTTGCCCTCATGCCGATGCAGAGAAGTTATCTTGAAGGATGAAATATCAGCTACATTTTGTGATAAAGATTACATGTTATTGTATTACTCTGAGCTGGATCCAAAGACTTCCACTAATCTCAGAGGGGATTTGGATATTTTCCGTAGGGAATGCTCAGTCTGCGAGCAATCATGGCACAGCTGTGAAAACTTTATTGTAGGCTACAGAAAAATGTCTTGCTTGATTTCCTTTCCTATCTCAATCTAGGAAAAAAATATAACATGAAGGTCTTCCCTAAACTCACCTAGACTTTTAAGTCAAATATGTGTGAAACTGCACAGAAGCATGGTGAAAATGAGAATGTTGAGATACTGAGGGAGGGTTAACCCTCCCACGTACAATGTGACTGACTTTTCAGCCATCACTTACTTCAGCTTTGTTTGCATTTATCTAGCTTTTGCTTCTGTGATGATGTCTATGTGTTTTCAGTTCTCTTTACAGATTGAATGCCTTGAAAAAAAATAATCCTGAAAACCGCATGTACAGGTTTATTTCTAGAGAAAAAGCTCTAAAGGCATAAAAAAAACCCCAATAAAGCAAATTAACCGGAATTGCATTTCATTCACTGTAGAATTCAGGACAGCTGTAATAGATCCACCATTCTGGACATGCTGTAAATACTTGTAAAAAAAATTACAGATTAAAAACATAGGTAAACATGTGACAGAAAACCAGGCAAAGTAAAAGAGGTCTCCTTGTTTAAACATAGTTTTGTGCATCAAGTTCAGAAGAATCGTGGGGCCATCACAACAGAACTCTGCAAAGGGAGACCAGAAACAATTTCAAAATGCAGCTGGCTAAAAGTGAGGTGTTTGACACAAGAGAAGAGGAGAAGAACGTAGTGATGCTTGTGTATCAGCATAGATGCTTGCTGGAGCACATCTCTTTTAAAGAATAACTAAAATTATAAAAGAACATATTCCCATGTACGCAAGAGAGAAGAAACTGCAGCAAATTCTAGTTCAGTATTTGCATCCATCAAGACCAATTCAAAATTTTAATGTGGTATTACTCATCTCATTTATGCAAACCACACGTATCTTAGAAAGTCTAATCTCGTGCAGCAGCTGACACAGAAATTACTACTACATTTATTTACTGTGGAATCAACAGATATTATATTACACCACCAGATCATGGTTTCTAATAAAAAAGCCTTCCATCTATGTGTGCCATGCCTGTCCCTCTTTTATGTGGCTGCTCACACAACCAGCTCTGAGATAGCCATCAGCTGAAATTCCCCACTCTGCAGACTCATCACCCTGGCAGAAACACGACTCTGCACTCTGAATAATCAGAAAGCATTCGCTTCACATGCTCAAAATTAAGCTTGTGTTACTTTGTGTGGTATCAGAAGAAAGAAAGACAAATTGTGGAGACCCTCTCGTCATGAGGAATTTCCAGAGCTGGGATTTGCAAGTGGTTATGCTGAAGCTGCACGTGTGTGAGAAGTTTTGTCTGTTACCAATTTTGTACATAGAAATGTATCACCCTCCCTGTATAAACTGGCAATGTATTCTTCAGACATAGTAGAAATGCAAGTAGTAAAGGCATAAGAATCAGAGATTTACACCATTCTCGGGCTTCTCTTATGCTCATCATTAAAAAAGGAAAACACAAACATTAATTATTAATGTACATCACAAGAAAGATTATCCTTTCTCTTTTTACATCATTATAAGAATTTCCTTGTTCTTGTATGGAGCTATTCCAGAAACACAGGCAGCTGTTACCAGATGAAACAGTAATAGAAAAAGTTGCACTTTAAACTGTCCTAATATGATTATGTCTGATTCTTTTTATATCAATCTGCTATCAGAGACTCCATTTTCTGCTTTTTCTCAACAGCCCTGTGTCCAGTAGGAAGCTCAGTGGCCTGAAACTGCACCAGCAGCTCGTGTCAGGCAAACCACTGAAATGCCCAAGCTCTGCTTTTTGTCTTCCTCTGGCATGAGAGTTTTCTCCACAATAGAATAAATTGCTGAGTGGCTTCTAGAGACAAAAATATACTGTTTCATTATTCAGTCAGTAAGACACTTGCTGACTGAATCGAAAATCATCAGAAGTTCAATACCTCGGGTATAAAATGCCAGCACCTAAGATGTGTCCCTGCTTTACCTGATCTTTTGTTTGGTGGGCCATGCCTTGAGTAGTTGTGGCTAGAACTAACTGCATATTGATAACATAGTACTTAATAAAGCAATCTCTGGGCTTCCTCAGAAAATTTTTCATTGCCCTCACTTCAGGGCCAAGGAAAAATCTTTTTATTCATAGGTTTGTAAAGAAGCTCTTAAAACACAAATTACTTGATGTTTACGACCATTCAACGAAAATACCCATATGCAAGATGCCCTGCTGTAGGTGATCCCTGTTGTGTATTCTTCAGATAGGAACAGAAAAGATAAATTCTAAATTTTAAGTTTTGAGTGACTGATTGCTCAGTTAATGATTCAAGGTTTCACATAGCCAGTTCCTTTACATCTGCCTGCTTGTTTCCAGGTTTTTGTCTAAACGAGCAAAACCACTTAAAATACCTTAATCCAATCTATAATCTTGAGGAAGAGGCACAGGAAAGAAAAGCTACAGTTCCATCATTTATTACCTGCAGGAAAAAAGTCTTCAAGATATTTAAAATTAGTAAGGATACAAGAACTGTGTCTTGTTGAAACTATATTATTAAAGGAATTTAATTCAAATAATTGTTCTACATTTTGCACTTCTAGAACTAAAATAAAGGCATATGTACATTTTTTTTAGAAACTGCAAAGTTAAAAAAGAAATAACCAAAACAGCCACAAACACGGTGAAGTCCTAAATTTTGATGTTTCGCCAGCTTAACAAAACATAAGGACCTTTAGAGGCTGGTATATTATTACTCAAGAATTATTACAGTTTATGTCTTTTCTTTCTAGAATCACTCAGGATTTTCTTTAGTTTTCTTTACATATAAACATGTCCAGTGAAGGTGAGCTAAAATCTTCAAGCTTTGCTCTGGTGTTCGGAATAAAAATGCTGAAGAACCAACCCTGCTCCTTCAAAGGGCTAAAAGAACCTGAAATATGCCTCCCTCAAAAACTCTCATTCTTGTGCTGGCCTGGAAGGAACATGACAATTCTACCACCTGATGCTAACGAGGCTCTGGAAGCCTTCCAAAAATTATGCTATGGAATTGAATGCTTGAATGTCAACCTGTCAGCACAGTAGAGCACAGACAGAGAGGTTTTAAAATTCTTGCTTATTTTTAAAGTATTTCCAGACACAGAATAGAAAAAAAAGTCACTCAAGTCACCTTGAGCCTTTAGTATGAAATAGTGTGGACATAATCTAAAAGATACATGTAATGACCTTCAGAGGGAGAAATTTAGGAAACACCCCCAAAGAGTAGAGTAGAGTTTGGAAGAGAAGATATCTTTATATTGAACTGTGGACTATAAATATGCTGAAATGTCATTTATTCTGAATCTTGAATTATGAACAGAATAGTGGCAAGATCCAAATACTCCAAGAATTAAGGAATATATTGCCCATCACCTATAGGTTACTGGTTCAAATTCTGTCAGTTAAACAGTGACAGAAAGTCAATTCAAGGCAGCGGCTGTTCCAGGAACTACATGAGAATCAGGTAAATGCTCCAAGAGCAGATCCTGGTACTGTGGGATTCCTGATGAGTAACAGCTGGCACTTGTAGGAAAATAGTGAAACCGAACTCTCTAACAGAGACTCATGTTATGAAAGTATGCATTTGGAAGCAGGGGCTGTGCATCATTTATGCTGTACCTTCTAAAATCCATTTACCTTCAGATGCTGTTAATGTGGCATGAACACATCTACAAAATCATTATCACCAGGCATCATATTCCAGAGCTCTGCAGAGATCGCTCTTGCTGCCCAGGGAAATGCATTAACTTCACAGAAACGTTCACTTTAGTGAATGGTGTTCACCAAGGCTCTTTCTTGCAGAGCAACGAACGCAAATGATAATTTCAGAAAGGCTATGTGGGTGTTTGATGACTATTAGAATGATGACAATATAAAAACAATGCAAAGATAACACTAGTAGAGTTTTTCATTCTAATACAACTCTAATTTATACTAATAGGGTTTATAAAACACCCCAAAAAAATTAAAACTTTAAGAAGTTTGTTTGTTTGTTTGTTTTTTTTATTGATAAAAAAAGGAGGGAAGAAAAGGCAGGAAGACAATAAACGACATCCTGACTTTTTTTTTTTTTTTTTTAAGAGCTGATTATTAGCAGCAATTTTCTGATTTTAAGTTAAGATTTTTCATTCTAGAAATTTAGTTTCATAGCTAAATACACTTTCATTCTAGTATTCCTGGTATTGTTCAATGAATTACAAGTTTCAAGTTAGTTTCACTCCCAGGGACCCCAAAGCAAAACCTTTTTTGGTGTTAGTGTGGCCACAGCCTCGGGGAATATGTCACGGAAGTAAATCCACTGGTGCTGTAAATCAAGCTGTTCTCTAAATTTAATTTCCCATGCTGGCCAGAGTTTTTTAGAAAATAGGAAAGCCAGCTATTTACCACCTACACTTCAGATAATGCAAAGGATTCTGCTAATACCATCTGGAAACACACTTGAAAACTTAAATAATTTAAGTCCTCAGAATTTAAAGGACATGTTTTTGGAACAGATTTAAGTGGCTCCCAAAGGAAAAAAGAATTAAAATTAATAGGTGCCAAATTAAAAAAACAATTTAGCAAAGGGAGTGATATTATCCATGCCTTTATTCATACTGCACACATCATTGTCCTCTTAATGCCATATTTTCACTTTTAATTTCTCTCAAATTTGTATAAAATGCTGTTTATTTCAGAGCCTCAATCACCTGACTAATACAACACAGCTGTCCACTAGCTTCAAGGCAACAGCTTTTGCGATGTGCATTTTTAAAAGAACCTCAGATATTTACTCAGTGCAAATGCCTGGATTTTTAAGTCGCCCCTTTTCAGTAGATGTAGCTGCTTCTTTGCAAATTGTCTACCTCTTCCACAAGTTATATTTTCCATTAGTTCAAAGACAAAGAAATAAATCTCTTGTGTATTTTTATCACTGAACTTCTTCAGGGGGGCTGAGCTGCAGTTTGACCCAAACAACTTTTTGTACTACAAAGAAAGGCTAAGTAGCTTTATCTTGGTTACAGCAGAGGAGAAATGCTTTGAAGGAGCTGAGGAGTACTTGCAGTGTATTTGAGATGATAATGCAAAATACTTGGAATATTTAGGAAAAACCTCAAAAAAAAAACAACAAAAAAAATGAACATGCCCCATCCACAAACACTTTGTTTTGTGGGCAAGGACAACCTAACTTGTAATACCCTGTGAATTCAATGTGCACCTACGTAGAAAAAACCTCTTTTCAACCCCCAAAAAATTGCAGATATCTGTACCAAGGCTGGCTACATTATCCAATAGTGGAGAATAATATTAAACACCTGCTTTTACAGCCTACTGGATGAATATGGCTGCTTCTGACAGACAAGTACTGGAACTAAACCATCAAATTACAAACCCAGTTAATCTTGGGAGGAACAGAAGAGAGGGAGAGAGTGGAAAAGGATACAAATGTCTATCTGTGTGTAAGCAAGTGATAAATCATGGAGCACGACATTATTTCCTGGCATCTTTTTATAATGTGGCTGGAGACTAATGAAATACAGGACCAGCCACAGTAAATCTGATTCTGGTTCTATCAAGCCCAGATTTCTGTCTGTGCTGGCTGTTCAGAGAGCTGCAATGTGCCTAATCTATTTGACAGCATTAGAGATGCAAGAAGACTTCTTATAATCCATTTACAGTTGGAAGAATGGGTATTACTTTTTTTATTTAAGAGAAAAGCCTAAAAAGAAAAGAAGTTATAAAGAAACTACATACACTGCACATGAGAGAGACACTGAACATTTCAGCAACTGTTGCTGATAGGAGTCCCAAACAACACACTCGGAGTGGAAATCACTGCCACATGTTAAATGTATCGAGGATGTGATGCAGAAGGGCAAGATTAGTACAAAAATTCTAAATATGTGTGGTGAAGGAGATAACCCCTAAGGAATTCCAGCTCCACATAATAAAGGTGAAACTGCTCTGCTCAGGTTTCCCCAGGCTGGCTGCAGCTATATCTGTGTTGCTATTCCCACCACTGGTTTCACGTGCAGCTGCACCAAAACCTAAATGTGAGGAGAACCCGAGAACCCATCTGTGTTTAGCACAATATCGCCACGGGCACTGGAGTGGCAAACATGCAAATGAGACGATTAATCAGGAGGTAATTACCCTCGAGTTACTCTTTCTGTTACAGGACTGCTTTGATAGCAAGGTTAGGTATTATACATAGGAACAGCTCGTAGGGGAAAACGTTACAGTACCCTGTGAGACAGTTTAAAACCCTTTACAAGCTCATTTTCTGTAATATTTAGATGAATGCTTTGTTTATGAGAATAGGTTTATATGTCATGAACTAAGTGAATCTTGACAGCGAGAAGCAAGTCTATAAAATAAAAATAAAATCCAAAATAAAACATTAACATGGCACCTTCCAGCTGAGGTGATTCCCTGCCATGGAGTACAATCTATTTACTAATTTCCTTCAAGGACTTTTTCCTCCAATTCAGTGATTCTCAAATCTTTCCATCTCTTAGGACTCTGCTGCTGCAAAACAAAGCAGGAGTCACTAAAGAAAGAATATCTTTTAAAAAAACCAAAACAACAAGATGAAATGACCATTTTCACTGACTATAAAAATATCTTGCTTATGAATTCAGATGTGTTAAGTCAAAAAGCAAAAAAGCTGTAGCAGTTAAGTTGCAGAGTAATAAGCAAAATTTTTGTGCCCAGAGCATAAATACAAGGCACTGGAGGATTTCCATCTCCAATTTTGAGAAAAAATTGCTCTAGAGGACTTCTAGTGATAAATATCCTTGGCTGCGACTCATGGATCAGCAACTGGCTTATTGAGTGCTCTGCCTCCTCGGTGGCTCCGCTGCAAGCAGCAGGAGTTGCTGCACTTTGGGATTGGGTGTTATTCTGCTCTGCTGTGCTGAGTCTAAGTACATTCTCAAGATGTGTTATTCTTCCATTACTCAGCATTCAGAGCACAGCTGACATTTAGCATCCATTTCCGTAAATTGTTTAATTCCCTGCATGCCTACAAGCACACACTTCTTACTTTTGAATTTTTATAGGGTCTGGACACAGACTTCAGGGATCAGCGGAACAAGAAGTATGTGAGGGCAAATTCACGAGACAAGGCCTTCAGTGCTTAGTTGCACTGAGGACAGCAAATCTTTATGGGCTCCAGCCTGTGTTGTCTCTATCAGTTAAGGCCACTTTCCCCTCTGAGAAGATTTAGTGCTCTTCGCTGCGAGGGCAGCGTGCCCAAGGAGAAAGCAGATTTTCACAGACGTCAAACACAGCAGCCTGTTCACAGGTGAGAGTTACACCGCAATTAGGATCACAATAGTAGAGGTTCCTGTTTCTGGAGGGCCCAGAAGTGCCCCAGGATCCATTGTTTATACCAAAAATATTATACGTGCACAGGTGTCATGTTCAGCTTTCCCCTCCTGGAGGGCCTGGCTTTGCAGAGCAAACTGAGCTGAGGCACGGGGACTCCAGCACAGTCAGAGGCAGCACAGCACCACCATCCCTCGCTACCCAGGCACCTGCAACCCTCCATGCTATCAGTGGGGAGGAATCCTGAAAGGTTTGTACCAGATATTAAATACGGCAAGAAAATAAGGATGAGATGGATGCACCTAAAATATATATTTCCTCTGCAGGGACCTTCTCTGTCCTGACTCTGTAGTGAGATGTCTGTGAAGGGTGTTTGAGGAGGGATGTGTGATTACTGCACTCTGGCACTCACACAAAGGCAGCCTGTGCAGGTTAACTACAGCATTCCTCTAAAACACTTCGGTGTGCCCCTTTTCCTGTTGCCTGGCCTGCTCACTAATGTAGCTGCTTACACCTCTGCTGAAAAGCTCTGCCAGGGATTTTCCACTGGGCTTATTCAGAGGCTGGATGCTGGTTGCAAACATCAGTCAGTTTGGAACCCAACTAATTCCAGCTGGGTTTTGGAACCCCACATTCGCCTTGGATCAGGCCTTATTTAAAAAAAAAAAAAGCTAAAATGGGTACAGCAGCAGTGATTGCTGACAGTAAAAGACAGCCTTTCTTGTGGACAGCCTCATGGCAGCTGTCTGGCTGAGGAGCCGTTCAGTGCCTGGAATTGCTGGATCAGCCTCTCCTGTGGCTGGGGTAAGGCTGATGATCCACTGGATCCTTCCATGCTAAATAAGCTCCTTTGAATGCAGAAACCCTTCAGTCCTTTCACCTGAGCACCTAGGCACTAGCCTGTTTCCCACAGAATGTTACATGAATTAGGGAGATGAAGAAAGACTGAAATCATTGTAAAATTTAGAGCTTTTGTTAAGGAAGAGGCTCTCACAGCTCCCAGGTGCTTACTGGCACCTCTGAAACAACACTGACTTCTGTATCAACCAACAGAAGAAGAAAAGTAGCAACCAAAGCTAAAAATATTGCTTCTACAAAATATTGTTCGGTGCTTTGTTATCAACTGTGGCATTCAAAGATAACTGAACACTCTTATAATTCACTGCAATTCCCCAATAACCCAAACCAAATCACAACACTAAGATAAATGAATAAACTCACCTGAAACAAGTAATACTGGACAACTACTTTAATACCCCTGCTGAGTAGACAGGCCAGGTTGTCCTGCAGAAACTCAAACAACTTCATTTTGTGGAAAGATGAAAAAGCAATAAATTCGAAGTTGTGGTGTTCCGTCACTTGAGCTTTCCTTACACTCCTTACACGGTGAGATGGGACAGACCTTGAGGGTGAATATGTCTGCCACCCTCTCTTATGCTGAGTACCCAAAGTGGACCAGAGGATCAAGAAAATAGGTTTTATTCAAATAAAACCTTCAGTATTTAAGAGAGAAAACTCCGCGGACAGAAAAGAAGTGCAAATAGTGACAGATAATTCACACTGCTCTCTTTGCTGTGGCGTATTTCCTTTACCCTTTGTTTCACACCCTGAGAGACTTTTTCATAAGATCAACTCTGATCAGTCTGTGGCGATCCATGGAAAGTTATTTCTCTCCCTGTTTATGGCAGTAATTAATTTTTTTGGTTTTTTATATGACCTCCCAGCTGTATCTGTGCTGTGACTATCTGCTTTTCCTTTTCCCGTCATTCACCCACCTCTGTGAAACTCCTTTTCCTTACAATAATAACAATCTATTGACAAAACAAGTAACTTTTTGTTCATCATAGCTGTAAATCCTCAAAGAATAAATATTCTCTGTGAAGACACTTGTATCATTTGAAATCTTAGGAAAGGTTTCACACAGGATGTGCTAAAAATCAACTGAAAAAAGTAAGATGGATTAAAGAATGACTGTTAAATGATCATGCTAAGTGAGGCTTTACAAGCACAAGTTTTGCCAAGAGTGGATTATGCATAATGGATTTGTGTGGGGAAAAACAGTAAAACACAGTATTCTATTTTGTATTATAACTTCTTAAAACAGTTTTAGAGAAAACAAGAATCCCACCACATTTAGAAGAGTGAAACTAGGGGATCGTGCTGAAGCTCTACACAGGTGAAGCCAGGGGATTTTGGTTTTCACCAATGTAAATCAATAGGGCATTTCAAAAGATTTGGCTCCATTTGTCTGCCTAAATTCAGTAAAGGTGAGTTCATATCTTTTCAAAGTGCCAAATCAACCAAAAGGATAAACGTTATTATAGTCATAGGTAATCCCTGAAAGTACAAGGCTTAAAGTTTACCTTTCCTCTCACTGACTGTGTATAAATTATACCACTTTTAAAACGTGGTGCATTACACATATTCTTCCTTATCCAGAAATCTTTTCAGATTAATTCTGAATATAGTAAGTCACAGCACATACATTAGGATTTCGGTTCAACTAAAGAATAATAATGATGTGATTAAAATGACTGTAAAATAATATAATTAAAGCTTTTAGGCGATCTCTAGAAGCTGCAGTAAAGCCCTTTGAAAGGACTCAAGCCACAACTATGTTTCTGAAAAACATATTGAGAATATACTATTTTAATTTAATTTCTTGGCTATTAAAGAAAACAGCATAAACCTCCCCACACCATTTATGCTTAGTTTGCTTTCAGCAAATGCAGCTTTCATCAGATATATGCGAAGCCTGTACAAATATAATATAGAAATACCATAGATATAACAAATATTGCCAACTGCCTGGTAATATTTTCCTGCGAGTAGATGGTTGCAACAAAATGTGGGTTACTTTTTTAACGAAAATAGTTAAATTTGTCAGTATTGTTAGCTTAAATAGTGAAATAGTGGCCAGACTGCAGAGAGTTGTTAAAGAAGTGGTAATGAGGCAGCTCCATGAACAACTGAATGCCATAATATTTGTTATTTATTCTTAACAGGCTGAAATGATGTGGAAATAGAACTGAAACCACACCAATATAACAGCCCAGGGAAGGTTGCCTTTAAGGGATTTTTAATTTTTTTTTTTTTAATTAGCATTATAAGCAGCTCCTGATACTTTAACTAAAGCACGCTGTTGATTCGCCTGTGAGTTTCAGCCAACTGGACAGAATGCTCCTTCAGGTTATTGATGTCAGAGACCCCAAAGGAAAAATTGGCATTTTTTTCACCTTTTTACATGGATTAGAGCTCAGGTCTTCCCGACATAATCTGTTATGTACTGTTTACAACGTGCAAATCACTAGAGGAAATCTGTGCAACACTGCTTGGTGCTTTTCTCAGCTTGGGCAGCATCTGATGCTCAGCCGTGTCATTCATTCACTCCCTTTCACACAACTCTGTTTGCTCCAGGAACTCAGTATTTAGTGGCTGAGCAGCAGCCTCTGTACTGTGTGTGGAATGTAGTACATCAATGCTCACGGTTTTGTTTCCTCTCTTATGAATGGATTTTAATAAAGGAAAACTGCAGAAAATTCTTAGGTCATCAAGTACAGCCCCTTGGTATTACAGGCAACCACTTTTTGTAATCCCTTATGTAAACTGATCAAGCTCCCTCAAATCCGTAATATTTTTATGACCTTCAGAGATGGCAGCAGTGTATTTATTTATTTCCTTTTTTTTCAAACACTGCATGAACTCCTCCTAGCCTTTTCTATAGCCAAAGACTTAGCTCCCCCCTGTAGCAAATGCAACAGAATTTAAGAGAAAAAGTAACAAATGTACTAAAAAAATGGCTGTCTCAAAGTTAACCAAAATTTTTTGTGTGCAAAAAAAAAAAAAAAAAAAAAACTNAAAATCTAATACCACGCTATAATAATATTTCTGGTAAAGTATAAAAAAATACACACCTGTAATGACAAAATCATATTGAAATGTGAGTTTTTGCTAAGCACTGTGCCGTTCCAAGATGCAGCTACCACTACCATTAGGAATGGGGCTGGACAGTCAAATTTAATTCAAAGCATTTGTGAAGCTGAAGTAGTTCAAAGATTCCAAGATTTGCCAAAAACCCAGCTTAATTTGATTTTATCTAATGTGTGGAATCATCCTTACTGAAACCAGAAGAAGAAGGATAAACAATGCATTGCACGGCAGAGTGATTCAGCATCAGAAGACGAGCCTAATGAGACAGTATTATAAGTTACATCTGGAAAATTCATCTCTCATGTAGCATTTAAATTTGAATGTATTGATGCCATCTTTCAAGCCAAATCTACAAATTTAAGACCTGGGAACAGGAGTGGCAGAAGGTGTTTCTGAACAAAGGCTAAATAAGAACATTAGGGGAAAAAAAAGAGGAAGGATGACTGAAACAAAAGATATAATTTTTCCATGTGCAATCAAGAACTGATAATTATTGGCAGTAGCACGTCAGACGTCCTTTAAATGAAGTACATTGACTAGAACATTTAGCTATATTTTCAGATCACACTTTTGTGTTGTTTAGAAAACTGTGTAAAGAAAAGCAAACACCTGCTGTACTTGTGTTTGCAGAACAACAGCTTTATTTGTGCTCTCACGAAATACCTCATATCTTGCCGATGACAGAAAAATGCCCCAACTTCTTGCTCCAAGGCAAGCTGAAAAATCAGGACTTTGGACCAGAAAATGTGTAATAAAATGGTTGGGTTGAAATTATGACTGTAGCAAGCACGTGCTCAGTTTTCAATAAGAGGGATCTGCTGAGGCTTTTCTTAGCTGTAAGGTAATTAGTTACATATTACAGCCTTCTCCAAACAGACTGACCTGGGGAGTGAGAGGGTCCCAGACCCGGCAGGGGAAGGGGTGGTGCAGTGTGGGGAGCAACATCTGTGCTGTATGTGCTTAGCAAGACCAGCTTCAGAGGCAAATTCAGAGGATCAAGCTCAATTTTTTTTTTGCAAAGATTGTGATGCTGCACTGGGGAGAGGAAGACATTTGACCTGGTGGCTGTTACTGCCAATCTCTGGGCTTGGAAAAAAACATAGAGTAGCAGCAGTAGCTGCAGCATCCTCTCCTTTGCTCTCAGTTTTCTGTTGTGCTGCATCTCAGTCATTCCTGTGCCTGGGAAGTGACGGGAGGATGAGCTGTGGTGAGATCTACAGCCGTCTTTACCCGGTGCCCTCAATCCCTCCAAAAGCAATAGTCAGGAGTGCAAGAGAGTGTGCTGAGCCATCTCATACGAGCTTCAGTTCTGTCACTACTGTCAAGCACTCCAGAAATATTTAATAACTAAGTCATAATAGCCTTACTTCTACGGTCCTAAAGCTGTGAAAACCACTTTAAAAAAAAAAAA
>VZTA01004748.1:66285-103760 GCA_013398855.1 Mohoua ochrocephala
CAAGGGCCAACAGCCAAATTTGGGCCATTGCAGCCCTCGAAATACCAGCTTCAACTTTTATTGAGAAACACAGATATCTCACCCAGCAATCGGGCTGTATTTGTTTTGCAATTTGAGTGAGTCAGACACATAAATATTTAAGTTTTAATTCAATTGCCTCTCCTGCGGTCGATGAGTCACTGCTACTCTGATATCTGAGGAGTCTCACTAGGGGAGGTCCTGGAAATGTGTTATGACTCCCAAGTGGGTTCCAGCCGGAAAGTCTGTGAGCTGTACTTTTAAAATATATAAACTTATTTTCCTTTCAAACACTCAAAATATATGTAATGAAGTCGAATGTGTTTGCTTCCTGGACAGCAAACAATCTTGCAGCCAGAAAAAATGTTTACTTTGTAAACAATGTTTTCTTTTCAGAAAACTGTTTTAGCAAGAGGTTCCATGATGAAAAACAGTTTAGGTCATAAAAGACCTAAAAGAAATAGAAAGCGTAACACTTTTCCTTCTCTCTAAACTCCTGAAATTAACTTAGAAGAACTTACAGTCACTCTAATGTGCTAAAAATATAGAACATACTTTATAAAAATGGATGATGCAAGATAATTTCAAAAAGCCTTTGCTCAAATACGGAATATTATGAATATTTCCATACACAAGCTGCAAAGAAAGACTTATTACAAACGAAAAACCTGCATTCCACTGGCATACACTTTACAAATCAAGTGGGGAAGTAAGCTGTGACCATGAAGTAAAAATAATTAATGGAAAGGTATAAGAAGTGCACTCAGTTTTCTATACAATACTGTAACATTCCTGTAACCTTCTCGAGCCACCTTGCCACCACTTTGCATGAAATGGGCCATCATTTACCCACTTCTGACAGTGCCTATTTTGACTAATACTGGATATGATGTGGGGTCCATACCAAAGAAGCAGGTAAGCACTGAATTCAGTTTCTGCTCTGAATTCAGGAGAACCCACGTGTTTCATCCGTGGGGGTACAGTGAGAGAAGAATAACCACAATGGAGCTCAACAGGTCCAAAGCAACGACGGTGGCAAAGCAAAAGACAAATCTTCCCGGCCTTCCTGGCCTTGTGAGCCTTGCAGCCCCTGAGACTCCTGACCCTAGCTGTGAACCAAGCCAGCTACTTCGCAAATAAAAAGTAAACCTGCTGCAGATGTCCTGACACAGACCAAACCCCCCCAGGTCTCCAGCTGCAAGTTATGGAGCCCGTGCAAATGAGCTCCCTGTGGCCTATATTTGACAACTCCCAGTCCCCTGAAAGAGGTTCTTCACACACCTCGTGGGGACGAGGCCCAAAGAAGCTGTGCTGCACATCTGTTAGCATGGAAATATTAGGTGTGAGCGCAGGATTATTAAATCTTCCCCCACCAATAACCATCTGTTGCTATACCCACTAACCAAACTCTGTGTTTGTACATGAAACGCAAGGACACGCACACACGCTCTGCGTGCTTCGCCCCTAAAACGGGGACAAAGCCCTTTGGTTTGCACTTCACTAACGTTTTGAACCTAGGATTGGTGTTTACACAAAGTCCAGGCTGCCACAGGTTGGTTGGTAGGTTTTGTGGCAGCTCAGAGAGGTGTTACAGTCTAATGCCACATCTTTGTGGAATCACTGTTTTCATTGCTCAGCAGTGATAACCCAGAAAACACCCACAACACCCCTGTTCTTACAGAACCCAAAAGCCCCTTGTACTATGCATGTAGCAAGCCTTGCACATTCTTCTTCATTTTTCTCTTCCTCCTGCCAACCTGTATTAATGAGGTGGTAGATATAGGAAGGAAATTACATACTGCCTACACATGTTATTTCAGAATAAGGATTCCAAGAAGAACTTGGAATAAAATGTCTCCCACGTGCTTCAGTTTAAACCCATCTCTCTTCTCTAATGGTTGTTAGATTGGCTTCTCTTTTTCACTTTTGCAAGAGGCAGATCAATTTTCTGGGTGCTACGGTACTCTTACATCGTGTTTTGTTCCTACCCATTGCATCCACCTTCCATCAATTGCATTTTTCTGAGGTACTGACGGGGAGCAGCCACTTTCCTGAACACAAGCAGAGGGAAATGCATGCCATGGGTAATTTCATGGACATGGAACGACATCATGCCACTGGTTCCTGAAACTTAGTGGTTAACCGTGGGTGCTGCAGGGCTGCTTTTTATCATGGGTGTCAAATTTACAAGAATTTTACCACAGAATGCTTTGAATGTTGGCTACAGTTTTCGGTTCTGGAAAGTATCAGAGGGATGCAGGGCAATGTATCCCTCCCCATGTACAGGGATTTGTCTTTCAAAGCTGGAGCTATTACGGATGATGGGTTGTAGTTCGCCAACAATCAAGATGTCACAGAACTACAAAGCATTTCTTTCCTTGCATGTCACATAAGTAAGATAAAATTCAATTTGAAGCTAAATAATTAGTTTATTTTTTTTTCCCTTTCACTAATTTAATGTTCAGATCTTGCTGGTGACTTCTAACTGCACAGACTAAAGAAATTAAGTGACATAATTTCATCACTTGAGATCTATACGATCTTGTCCTCCATGCTCAGACAAGAAAACCCAAAACATTTGAGTTCAGATAACTACAACAATGCTACAATTGCCTCCAAAAATGTACTTTTATTCATTAGAAATAGAGGTCTAGAGTATCATCGTGCATAAATTAACCCTTTTCCATCAATAACTGCAGCACTGTCCAATTCAAAATAACAAAGTAACTAGTTTATAAACTAAATATCCATATTAAAATGGTCAGAAAAAAGTATTTGAGTGTTACTTATTACCACTGTTGCAAGAGTAGGGATTTTACATGCATTAATTTGGCAAGATTTGACATACAGTAGTTGCATTTTCCCAAAGGGAGAGCCAAAATCTGGCCAGATCTGTCATGGTTTTGTAAGTGTGCCAGATATGACACAGAATAGATGTGATTAATTATCTGAAGAATTATACGTGTGTGTATTTCCATGAAACAGCCATAACCCCCCCCTTATACAAGTTCTACCAACAGCCATCTTGCTGGGCAACCAGAGAAATCTCACAGAAGCAATAAGGTTCTACCACGTAATAAAAACCAAAAAAAGCAAAAAACATCCAAACCCAAACCAAAGCAAAAAGAAAAAAAATAAACAAAAGAACCCTAACCAAACTTTACTGACATTTATTTCTCGTTTTAGAGTAAATTTTAAATTGCTTCCTTGTTCAGCTTCTCCTTATTTTCCCCTTGATATACAACTCTACATAAGAAGCAACTTATTACAAAGGCAACATTTTCACTGGAAACTCCTTTTTAAATGCTGTTTTTTAAATCTCTCCTTTCCTTACCAACTGCAATAATTGAAAATACTTTTTTTTCCTGGTTTTTGTTGTCTCTAGGAAAGGAATACAGTAGCTTTGCAAACTAAGCCACATAAATAATTGTCATAATAAGTCATAAAGATTACAACAAAAATTAAATAAGTTTAAAGATTATATTTTAGTAGATCTGACACCTAAACACTGTGTGTTTATATATATGTACACACACACACACACTCTATGTATTGTTAGATGATAATTTCCAATTAAGCTTGAGTTACAGGAAAACAGTATTTTAGACATGTTACTGTGCAGCCTCGGTGTGACTGTGACTATAAAGGAATTCCAGAATTCCTCAGGCACAGTTCTGACTTTTGTGCCTTGGAGAAGACATAAAACAATTGTTTTATGGTCAATCAGTGAAGTCTTTAGAAGGCCCTGCTGGGGAAACTGCTACTGCCATCTGTAGTGAAACTGTATAGGCATAACTAAAATGGAGCACAAGATATTCTTCCTTCATAAACTCAGACCTGCTGGAGTAATTCCTGTGAACAGCCACCTGCTCCTTCAAGCCATTTGTTCCATTTGTAAAATGGATGTTAGCTCCATTTTAACTTCCGAATGAGAAAATCATTATGTTGGCCAACCATTCACGCAGCATTTTGTTGCGAAAATCACGAGTGTTCCTGCACTTCAAAATCACAACACTTCCTTCAGTTGTCATCCCTCTTAGATGAAAACCATAGAAACTATCAAACTGCAAGACATGAGTGTGCAAGACAAAAGGATATTAGAAAGACAGATTTTGTTGATATTTTTTTAAACCACACGTGTAGCAGCCCATACCCAACCTCCATGGTCTTCTCACGGCCTTTGAAGCCATAAGAACATCCAGCAGCCACAACAGACATGAAGCTTCATCCTCAGCTACTCCAGACGGATCAACCACTCCAAATTTTGGCATTTTCCCCCTGGGGAATGACATCATCAAACTGCCTTGAGACGCCACCAGTTGTTTCCATCAGGCAGTGTGAGGCCACTTTGGATCTGCACTTCAGCTGTCTCCGTGCTGAGCTGCATCCCTACGGCTCCTCTCACAAAGTGCTGGAGCTGTGCTCCAAAGTGGAAAAGCGAAATGCACTCGAAACAGGTCAATTGCATAAGTTATACATTTAGTTTTGCCTCCTTCCGGATATGCAACGAATGTCAGAGGTCGTCTGGGGATGTTAAGTGGGAATTTTCTGGCCATGCACTACAGTCAGCATGTAGAGTAAATCTACATCATGCTAGGGGAAGCACGGAGGAGAAAGGAGCAGGATAAGGTGTAGCTCATATCTGCAATGGCAATACTTGTCTGCGGTGGAGTCTTTCTGGGATTGTGGGTCAAAAGTGAAATTTAGCACTTCCAACCAGTCCCAAATGCATCACAGGACCTGGAAACGTTGCTGGGCCTGAGAATGCCAAGTCCTGGCACTCACTCTTCAAGCCAACGTGCCAATGGCACTTTAGTGCCAGCATGTAAACAAAGATCATGACCTTTTAAGTCTCTAGTTGAATGAAAGTGAAATTCCACATTTCATGATAGCCAAACCCAATAAATAGAATCTTTACCGAGGACCAACTGTAAATACGAAACTGTTCCCTCATTTCATTCAGACTCTAAGACACAAATGTCCCTTTCTGTCCTGTTTCTGAGCATTTACCCTCTTCTAATGCCTAGAATTAACCCTGTAAAATCACTGTTCACCTTTCAGTATGTTCCCAGGAGCTGATCCCCAACAAAAGAATACAGATCTGTTCATGAGGGATGTCCAGGTACTTTTTACTCCTATGACACTGCTTTCTCAGTGGTGGAATTAAAAAAGATGGAAGGTAAAGATCAATTTCAAAACTTTTTCTCACCAAAACACACTTACTAAATCATAGGTATTAATTCAACAGTACATTTTGGAGAATGTGATCTGATGCAGTAGATGGATTTGATGCTAGAAATATGTCATATGTTTTGATGTCCATGATGTGAAATGTTCTGTTGGCTGTGTCCTTCCTATCACCCAAACAGGAAAAGAGCATTTTAAATTCCTATTTTAATTTTGTTATATTTACTGTATGCTCTCAGTAAGGAGGTGAACACTCAGTCCCAGCTGGCTACCAAATCACATTCATCACATTATTTTTAAAGTAGTAACAATGTCCCTTCTTTTTTTTTTTTTTGTTAAACAGTAAATAGTTTATATCTTCAGAATTAACTTTTTAGACCCTGAAATATTGTTCTTGTTTCAGTGCCTAGATGTCTGGAGTTATTTCTAGGCACTGGTCTGAATACTTGCAAAAGCAACAGAGGTGAATTAGCAGACCATATTTAGCCAGCAAGTAACAACTTCTATGAAGATCTTTCTATTTTGAGACTACTTATAGTGAACAGCCTTATCACTGCTGTAAAAAGACATAAAATCATGCCCTTTGGGGGTTTGGATCATTTGTACTTGTAAGAAACATCACATGTACTTTCATGTACGGTAGCACAACTGGGAAATTTGGTGCAGCTCCTTCTGCCTTGGAGAGAGCTGGCAGGCAGTGCCCCATTGGAGCTGAGTAGCTGTAGATGCCAAGACTAAAAGCAAGTTTCTAAATTCCCCCTTCTCCCTCCCGTTTTTTAAAATGCCTCTGTTTTTCTCTGTTCAAACACTCTGCAATTGAAGGAAACTTATATGTAGAAAGGACGAGCAACAACTGAGGAAAAACTCTAAGGCCACCTTGTCCGCAAAAGAAAAGAGTAAAACTGTCAGGATTAGGGTCTTAGCCTGATGAAATTCAGAATTAAGACACAGACTTTCTGTCTGACCTTGGAAAAAAATCACTTTGCTTCTGAATCAGGTCCTAAAGTGGGAGTATTGACACACTCTCCTTCATTATCGATAGGGCCTGAAAGTCTGTCAGATACCCTGGGAACAGGAACTGTTAAAGTTCATTAACATCAGTGTGACTTTTCTGAAATGGATGACTTCAAATGGATCCCCACTTTACTCACTGGGGCTTTACTTTTAAATACATACAGAAGTACACACATGCATCTCTTTGTAAAATATACTTTCCTCAGGTTTATGTTTTTGGATTTCCCTGAAACTCTCTCTGAAATGTTGCAAATCAAAGCATGAATTGTCTCCGGTATTTTTTTTTCCTCTCTACCCTTACCTTCTGAGAGGTCACATTAACTGTCACTTGCATGCACAATTCTAGTTATGTTTTGTTTATGGCTTTTCAGCAGCTCTGTAATCCTAGAGGATGAAAATATTTTCCATTTGCCACAGTGACACGTGCTGCGGAGAAAAAATATCAACAGCTGCAGACTTCCCTAATGGTGGGATCAGATAACACACTCCTCAGGATTTTGGGTTATCTTTTTTCCTTAAGGCAAAAAGCAGGTTGTCTGGTTCAGGTATCTCCATGTGTTACTACATCAGGACTATCATCCTCTGGATCAGAGGCAAGGGCTTCAAAATGAAACATCCCTGCACTGTGTGGCTGTGGGAGCCTCACTGGTACAGGCTCAGCCTATTTTAACCCTCTTCTGACCCAAACTCGCTGCCTTTAAATTGGCCACATGTACTGTATGTGGGTACTCAAGACTTCCGTCCTCTGCAGTTAAACAAACCCTTCAGAAGGAAAAGCAGCCTGCAGGTCAATGAAGCTGAGGTGGTGAGTTACCATTCCCTTACTGGAGAGCTTTCAGTATTTGTCAGTGATATATTAGGTTCATAAAAAATAAAATATCATTATTTAGGATGTTTACTTTAGCTTGGCTCCGAGAGGCATTTGTGACCTTACAGAAGTACTTCATTGGAGGTCATTATTTAGACTAAATTCCAGATACAGAAAACAAAGAGCTCTATTCATAACAACTAAGACAGCAAAGTATTCACAAGAGAAATAAGCAAGAATTTCAAAATGTAGACTAAATAAAGGTCCCAATCTAGGAAAGTAACCCTGTAAAGCTAAGTCTTTAAGCATATCATTATTTTCATTCTAAGCAGCAGTGTATTCCACACAACTTTAAAAATACTTTAAAATAATTTCTTCAGTTGGAGGCTAGAATCCCTCTCAGGTTCCTTGATTACACACAGGATACACTTTTTTAGAAAACAAAAAGACCCACTACAGTATCAGTCACCACTGCAGCTATCAAGAACATCTTATTCATGGCTCAGACTTACAATTATTCTTACCCAAGGGCCAGAAACACACGGGTCAGAAAGGGATGCAGCTTGCAGACAGGCAACTGGAATTCATTGAATCAACAATAAATGAGCAAGCCAAAAGAGGGAAGTTTGTATTCCCAGGATATGCTGTAGCAGGATAGTCTGTAAAACCTTGAGATCTGAATGAGTAGATCAGTTTTTAATGAATAATTCATCTTTCTATCTTTTCAGCAATCAGCCCTACTGAAAATATCGAGCAGAAAGAACAAGCATTATTGGGGCAAGGACACTGTTCTGTTTTGTCATGAAAGATACATCAGTCGTTCCTGAGGAATACATAAGCATCACTTACCTCAGCTGATCTCAGAAATATTAATGTATTTCAAGGTACCCGCAAACATTCTCCAGACTAACAAGACAGGTGGAACAAAAAAATTGAGGGGAGAATTGCTAAAGGCCAGAAACTGTACGAAGACAATGAACTTTTGACTGAATTCACCTCCCTTTATGGAAGCCATGAAGAATGGGTCAGTGGCTGGAGAGGCCCTGGGGACTGGTTTGTCAGTGAATGTCAAGTCTACAGAAAGTTGGGTATGGGATGTTTTCTGACAGTCACTCCAAGTAAACACCCACTGATCATCATCAGCTTCTTCTTGTATGAAATGGGAATCCCTGTTATTGCTGTGGAGTCTTACACAAACTGATCTGCTTGTGAAAAAAGTGAATCTGTAAATTTCACATTTGTTCTTGAAGTCATAAAAGAATAACAAAAGTTCTCACTGAGAACCAAGCTAGCTTTAGATTAAACAAACTTTTCCATTAAAATATCGCCCTGAAAGACCTTCAACAAATACCATTTTAAGTAAACACCAGTGATTTACAAATGGAATATTTTAGCTTCTTCTTAAGTTGCTTCCTTTTCCGTTCCTTCCAACGGTGTATCCCTTCACAACGTGAAGGCTTTCCATAGAAATGGTTATTAAACTGTTGTTACACATCCTGCACCAAAGGGCTTACGAAACCTTGGAGGTATTTGTGGTACTGTGCTAATAATTGGTGAGACATGATACCAGGAAGAAACGACTTTCTAAAGAACATCCTTGGAAACCCAACCCTCTTTCCGTCCTTGTTGAATGCAGGGGCTGAAAAGCATTACAAAGAGGGAGGAAATAGTTTTCACTTTTACAGACATGGTAAAATGAAACCTATGTAATGCTTACGGGACACACATTTCTGCATCTATATTTATTATTTTTAAACCTTCCCACTATAAAAAGACCATTGCTTTAACCATGTGATCTAGTCCTTCCTCCTTCCAGATTAAAGAACAAAGTCGATTCAATTGAAATGAGGTTAATTTTGTTTAAAATCACCAATTTTTTTTCTGTCATAGCAGATTTAAAGGGAAGAAAGTCTTCTGTTCTCCTACAAATCATACCAATATATTTTACTATATTATTTGTGGTCACTATAGCAGATCTCCCAATCCTGCTGGATTTTTGTGTAGGATCACCATTTTCACACTGGAGTGATGTCTATCCTGTAAAGAAGGAAAGATCTCATTTTCCAGAAGGAATGCTAACAGCAAATTGAAAACCCTCTTTTTCTTGCTTCAAAGGGAGAGAGGAAAAATCTTTGCAACAGCTGGGATGGAGCCAAGAATGTACTTTGCCCTGTGCATTCTCCACCTAATACAGTTGTTTTGTTGTTAACAAGTCCCTTTGCCATTGTTTTGGGGACTCAATGGTTCACATTTACCAACTGGCTTGGTCGCAGCTGAGGAAACCCTGACTTCACTTACAAGTATTTACAAAGCTGTAAATCCTCATTCTGTGCAATCATCACAGGAAACACATGTATATAGATATAAAAAAATTAATCTCAAAGTTCTTCAGGAAAAAACCCACAGTCATGAATAACATATATGCTTGCAGTGCAATGTGTTGGAGTACAAGTAATGAGGAATCTAATATATTTGCTACAGAATATTTATATATTAAAATTCCATTTGAGACTTTCTGAGATACTGTTAACTTTGGGATTGCTTTTGTACTGTCTGGGCATTTTCTGAAAGTCCGAGTTTCAGCATTCTTAAAATGAAGGAATCTTTTTCCATCTTCTAAAACAAATTAAAAATTCAAGCCAACCCTTAGTAATTACACTGTTCTGATGTATGAAAACATCAAATCTGAAAGGAAGACTGCATTAAAGAAATAGACTCCTATATGTACAGGGACATGAGAAGCTGAAAAGTGCAGAACTCACTTAAACACTGCTTCACTCTACAGCTAAAGTGTATTACAAGTACCTGAAAAAACTTTAATCCTAGCTGCAGTTATTCCTCTGCCCTGTGGAGTCTGAATTATCAAAGCACATGACATTAATTTTAACCATGTTTTACTCTCTTTTTCAAGGCGCCACAAAGATTTCAATTTGCTGGTGCGTAGAGCTACTGAATACAGATCCCGGTTTCTGAACACAGATCCTGATTTCCAGATCTCACTGTATCTATTGTACAGGCTAACAGGATTAGCTAGCATTAGCCCAGCAGCCACAGGAAGCGTGATGCACAGTAAGACCTGAGGAATTCTCCAGGGAGGCAAAAGGTCCAAGTTGAGGCATGCATGATTTCAAAGCAAATCTTGGCACGATTAACTGCCTGACCCGCAAGATGAACAAGCTTATCGTTTAATTAATTGCCCACCTTCTTTGAGCCACACTGTTCTTTTTTTTTATAAGTGTATGATAATATACTGCTACCAGTTTTGATGGAGGCAATCAAAGAAGTCACACTTTAAACTGCCTGGCGATGAATTAGGACTGCATATCACGTTGCCCTCAGTTTCTCCCATCAACTCTGCTGATGTGAGATAAATATTTATGTAACTTAATATTGCTGCAAAAATGAAACAACTCTAATAATATAGAAGTACTTCTGGCTCTTACAGAGGTTCCATATTTTTTTGTCTCCTTGAAAAGAAAGGTAGAAAAATAAACTGAGAAAGAAATGATTTTTAAAATCCTTGATTAGGCAAGGTGTGAAATACCCTAATAATTCTGTCCTATAAATAGTTTCTGTCGCTTTTGGACTCCACCAAATATAATCTATGCTGACATCTCTACAGTCCAGAGCCTGCAAGCCAGAACAAGAAAGAAGCCTTTTTTTTCCCTACAGAAGTAAATTAAGGGAATTTTATCTTTTTTTTCCCTATAGATACACAGACATTTCTGATTATTTCTTTAACTGGTATCTGCTTAGAAGCAGAAACATGTTTTCTTTGGATTAGTGGCACGCAATGCATTTGAAAATCTATTCTTTACCTTACAGTATGCACAAGGAAGCACATATGCTTTGATAATTTTAGATAGTAGCTTACGAAATGATGGCCAAGGAACATAAGAAAAAACTTATGGAAAATGACAATTTCTTGTCCAATTTCTTGTTCCTTCATGCAGTAAGTTTACAAACAGAAGACCACCTTTACTGAGCTCTTATGATTTTCATTTTGACAAAATAGGTAGATTTTTTTTTAGTCTGCTGGACAATTTTAGAGGACTTTGTGGTTTTGCCCCACCCTGGTAAGAGTCCACCTGGAATACTGTGTCCAGCTCGAGCTCTCAGAACAAGACAGACATAGACCTGTTGGGGCAGGTCCAGAGGGGGCCACAAAAATGATCAGAGGGATGAAGCACCTCTCCTGTGGTGAAAGGGTGAGACCATTTGGGCTCTTCACCCTGGACATCGGAAGGCTACAAGGAGACTTCACTGTGGCCCTCCTTCATCTTAGAGCCATTCACCCTTGTCCTCTCACTGCATGCCCTTGTGAAAAGTGCTTCTCCAGCCTTCTTGCAAGACCTCTTTACAGGAAGGGTGCAATAAAGTTTCCTCAGATCCTTTTCTTTTCGAGGCTCAACAACCCCTACTCTTTCAGCCTGTCTTCATGGGAGAGGTGCTCCGGCCCTCTGATCACCTCGTTGGTCTCCTCTGGACTGGCTCCAACAGCTCCATGTCCTTCCTGTGCTGGGACCCCAGGGCTGGATGCAGCACTGCAGGTGGGGTCTCAGCAGAGCGGGGCAGAGGGGCAGAATCCCCTCCCTGCCCTGCTGCCCACGGGGCTCTGGATGAGCCCAGGATATGGAGGTTGTGGTTGCCCTCTGGGCTGCAAACGCACATGGTCAAGTCATGTTGAGCTTTTCATTCACAAACATGCCTGAGTCTTTCTCTCCCCAAAAAACAGGTACAGAATTTCTAGTAGGGCCTGTAGTGACAGAATGAGTCAGATGGCAATGGTTTTAATCTAAAAGAGGGTCAGTTCAGAGTACACATGAGCAAATAACTTTTCACGAGGAGAGTGGTGAAACACTGGAACAGACAATGATCCCATCCCTGGAAATATTCAAGGTCAGTTTGGATGGGACTTTGAGCAACCTGGTTTACTTAAAGATGGCCCTGCTCATTGAAGGGAGGGACTGGACTTTATGACCTTTAAAGATCCCTTCCAACCCAAACATTCTACGTTACTATGACTTAAGCAAAATCATCCTACAAATCTGCTTTTCTCACAAAGTTGGGAAGATCTAGGAAAATAGTCCTGTGCTAGTGGGAAAACGTTTTTAGTAATCAAAATTCTGCCTTGGAATCTCTATAACTATATCAGAAGTTCTAGGCAGCCCTATAGTGCACACATTAACACTTTGTCAGGTTCTTATTAATTGCCTGTAGTTTTTCACTCAAATTAGTTTAAAAAAGTGAGTAGAGTCACAAACAACTGTGTTTTAATTTTCAGCATTTCTTTTAATTCTTTCTGGACTGTTTTATTGCAGTTCTTCCTCCCCATCCCCCATCAATAAACATATAAAATTCCTAGTTCATACCACCTACATGAAGCTCATTATAAATATAACATGATTGAAACAGTACTTAAACAACTACTTTAACTAATGTCTTTACATGATTAAATTTAGCAAATAAAAAATTATGGCTGCTTGATGTTCTCTTCCCTAATTCTCCTAAAAAAAACAAAGCAGAGACCCATCTGTATTTTGTTTAATTTAGTCATTTAGAAGAGGCTACACTTTTTTGTTTGTTTGTTTGTTTGTTTTTTTTAATAACCATATCTTCATATAATTTAGATGGTGAGTGATGAAACAGTTTTTTCTTTTCTTTGTAGAAATGTATTTACAGAACTGTAGAAATAACAGAACACTCGCAAGAGGCCTCTAGCAGTAATAATTTTTTCTAACACCAACCTTTTAGTCTAAATGACTTCTCTTTGATCAAAAAGCATCAATCTGTTGCAAAACCTGTTGCTTTTAAGAGCTAGTGAAAGCATAACAAATTTCAGGATGGCTTAAGAGTTTCCTAAGGAATATATGAAGATAGTGCAAATAGCACTGACTTTAATAAAAATATAGTAGAAATTGGGCAGGGAGATAAGCTGCAGGGATGAAGGGGAGTGTTTATGTCTTTAGAGACTGAGGAAGCCAGCCTTTGGTAGCTCTTTTGGTCTCAGAACTATTCTTCCTGACAGCAAGAGATTTGCTATTAAAAGCATTTCACTCTTCTCAGTACTTATCATTTACAAAGCATTAAAGATTTTCTATGACCTTATCAAGTCTCCACTCGCTCGCATTCACCTCTGCTCTAAAAAGTACCAACAAGAGTTTTCTCTTTAATTCCCTAATATAATTAAGTTAAGCTTGAAGCAACTCTTCTCTTCTGTGATTAGCTTAAAGTTTGCTGCTTCTGACCTTGGTGCCTGAGAGCCGAGGAATCTGTAGTTTCCAACTGTGTCACCTAGTCTAATAAAGAACTTAAGAATCCCCAAAAAGCCTCGTCCCTGGAGCCAAAACTCTCACCCAATTCAAAGTGATTTATAAATATACATTACTGCTTAAAGTGAAGCCCTTAACATACTCTAACGCTTTGAAACCAGCAGACTGACGATCTGAAGAACAGCCCTGTCACAGTTAAATTATCGTGGAAACCCACAGACATCGAGATCCCAGTGAACTATACCAGGAACACGGAAACAACACCAGGCAACAAATGGCAGGAAGGTTCCTGTATAATAAAGCAGGTTTCTACACAAGTACATCTGAAGGAGGTAAAAGAAAGAGCACCTCCAAAAACAAAGCCTTTTTCTACGATGTCCAATTTTTGTCCTCCTCCACCCCTCTTTGTTCACATACACTTAACCACAGGACCGACCGATGTCAGAGGGGGTCAGAAATTATCAGCCTGCACTGCCACTCCTTTTAGCTCACAAGCCTGCTGGAGTCAAGGCAGACACAAAGAAAGTGTAAGACAGAAAAGCAGCTCCCTGTTCTCTGATGGTTGGTGTCTTGTGGTCAAGAATATTCATTAGTAGCACAGACAAACCCACTAATGGCATGCAACCCATCCATACCCCCCTGTCAAGTATTGGAAAGGCAGCCCATTGATTTGTACAGGTCACTGATCAACTGTTTTAGCAATGCAACATCACACAAAGAAGGACAAGCAGGAACTCTGACAAATGAGCCATGTATTCTGCCAAATTTGTAGAAAAGGGAGAAATAACATTTTTCTACTTCCTAGCTCTCCAATAGCTTGATCTTCCTATACTTGAACTTGTTGCTAGCAGGTACAAATGCCAACATAATTGACATATATTCTGTTTACTATCAGATTTGTACATTTATTTCAACTAGGTGCAAATAAGACAAAAGATGACATCTAGTACTCGGAAATCCTCTGTGCATATGAAATACCTTATGAATATTCCTATAAGTTTTTTACCTGCCCTAAGGTCAATGACTAAAATTCCTGCTCCAAAATTTCCACAAAGTCCATCGCTGTCCCCATCCCTAGAGTCACAAGACACAAGCCATGAAAATCTACAGGGAATGGTGTGGCACAGTTTGAACAAAGCAGAAACTTGTTTGTTTCTTATTAAGGAAATAAAAGAAAGGAAAACATTTTAATTTGCTGCATGCATGCCAGATGTCTTTTGATATAAAACCCAGCACCCTAACACCGCTTTTAGAAAGAAAAAATGATTGGTGCATTTAATTAGTTCAAGTAAGGAAATTTCCTAACGAGCACAAACATATCTGTCTGCTTTGTGATGTTCATTGCATCCTCACAGAAATGGGAGTAGACCTCCACACTTTCATCCCCCCAAAATCCAGGGGAAAGCAAAGATAATTTTTTTCGTACAATCTTTTGTGCTTTTAAATTTTCTGTGGAACCACTGACATTTTGTGCCCAGTGCAGATGCCCAGAGGCTGAAATGGGAGAGGTTTCCAGGCTGCTTCTGTGCAGGGCACCTGGGGCTGCCCCATGCCGGGCACAGCCAGGTCAAAGGGGCAATTACTGTAAGGGCATCAAGACTGATGAATAAAAAGGACAAAAATATATAAGTTTAAAAAAAAAAAAAAAGAAGAAAAATTCAGAGCCTAGGAATGAAAGGCCTACTGTCTAGCCTTTGTATTTTTGTATTTAGGGTAAATTTCTTGAGACGCTTCAGCCCATCAAAAACAGTTTGGCTGCTTCTCTTCAATCTTTCAACAGCTTCCATGGAGGTCTAAATCTCAGTCCCTTAAACAACACAAAACTAACACAAACACACAAACATAAAACCCCACAAAACAAAAACAGAAATCCAGAAGTTTCTTTTTAGTTGGACCAGATTTTGTGTATGGTGGAAGATGTGCCCACACAGTAGAACTAAGTGTGGTACTTGGGAAAGAACCAAGTTTGCAGACCAAAGTGGAAAGAAAGATGAGTTGGATAATTTCCTCTAGTGGCCCATTCTGCCTTTAAAGAGATGCCAGCTGATTGTGAGATCCACATCCCCACAAAAAGATGCCAGGTACAATTCTGAAAATTGTGAAACTGTGTGTAGCTCCCAGGCAGAACTGGTCAAGTTTGTCACCTGAATTCAATCTACCATACCTGGGGAGAGCTAAATTCACAATAATATTTACAACAATCGTTAGCAAGAAGGGTGTTTATTTTAAGTAAGTAATTTTGAAATCCTGAAGAAGTCATCTTCAACCCCAGACATAATCAAAACCTGATATGGGATATGGCCCTGAACAATCTGCTGTGGCTGACCCTGCTCTGAGCAGGAGATTGGACCAGGTACAATCTCCAAAGGTGCCTTGACTACTCTGTGACTGCCAGTGGAATTCACACCACCGAGACACCTTTAGGAAGCTGGGCAAGGGTTGGAAATCAGCATCCCACAGCCATGCAAGTTTGGGGGTTTCTATCACTTTGACTCTAAAAAACCACCTTCTATCTGGTAAAAAGTAAATGCTTGTAGAGAAATTGTCAGGAAATACGCATTTTGTTTTCTGAGAGGTAAATGTACCACTCTATTTGCAGTAGTAACATTTTAACTTTATTTTTAATACTGCTGCAACATGTTAACTGATGAGGAATACAAAAACCCAAAGCTACTTTTATCGTGACAGATATCAAACAAACCAACCAATAAAACTTAGCCAACCTAATGCATTTTTAAACAAGACTGAAAACTTTCTGGCTATACATTCTTTCTCATAAAGGTGCAAAGATTTACTGCTTTCATGAAACTTTTTAGTACAACTTCAATCTCAAAAGAATGCTATTTTATATTCAGTACTACTTCTGGCAGTCCTTTAAACTACTCTTTCTTTGACTTACAGAGTTATCAGTCACTGTTTAAAAGTCCTCAATAAACTAAATCGACTGCCCTGAAAGAAATCCATCAATCATATTGACTAGCACTGAGAAAGGCCAACACCACGTTAATTGCGTGCAAAATTAACAGGAATTTGCAAGTGATTTTCTCAAGCAGAATCCCTCCTCTGCTTTGCGTGTCTTGAATTACTAAGTATTCTTACCATAAGAAGTAGCTCAGGAAATCACTTAATATTATCAAAACACAGAAAAACCAGTTGGAGATGAAGAAGTTTTTCTTTTAAAAGCCTTGACTGCATCAAATAATAGCTACCATGCTTCTCTGAGGTTGTAGGGGAGGGCTGCTTGCAGTGTCTGTGCACCTTCCAACATCCCACCAGCTACTGCAGTCTCAGACATGAGGCTCACAGAAAACCTTGGCCAACTGAGTGTCAGTGTTGAAAATGCAAGTAGCCGTAGTGTAACATACTTAAACAAGGACAAAGTGTTCAAATTTGCTAAGAAAACCCTCCACCCCCACCCCTGCTATTGCTGTAATTCTAAATTCCAGAAATGTCCACTTTGGTGATCACACGATTCGTTTTGTAGAAGTCTTAGTGTAATTCCTCATGAACAGCATTAAAATTGTACACACAGCTGTATCCATTTTAGTCTGACAAGCCTTTGTTCTTAGTTTCAACCCTCTACTTTTTCCACATTATAACTTGGGGGGATATTCTCATATTGATGAGTTCAATGTTTCTTCTATAACTCACTGTGCAGGAGAAGATAATTATCCTCTGACTAAGGTCTGACACCTTTCTTCCTCCTTTTTCTTTAAAAAAAAAAAAAAGGAGGGGGTAGATGAAAGCATGCTTTTTGAATTTTATATTGTATGTAAAATAATCATACTTTTTTTCCCATTTGATCTATATAATCTTTATCTAGCATCAGTCACATAAGCTTAAAAAACAACAGGAGCAGATCACATGAAAGCATTCTAGAGGGGCAGATGTGGAGATTAACAGCTACGAGAAGGATACATTTTCACCAGCCTTCCAGACAGATCATAATGTCTTTTAAGACAGATTTTTAATCCTGCAAGTAACAGACTGATGACCTGAAACATTCTCAAAGTGTAATATTTTGTACGACATCTACACATGTTGGGGGAGTTTAAATCCAAAAACATACAAAGTCAAGTATGAGTTTTGGGTGGTTTGGACCTTGGTTTGTTTTAAAAGCAGCCTGTCAGCACTTCACGGTCTGTTTAAGAGAGTCATTTTGCTTTCTAGTTCAAATTCTGTTTCTTCCAGGAGACTTTTCTCGAGAACAAGATGGGCCAGACTGTGGGTCACACTCTCCTCACTGCATGACTGCGTTGGCATGAAAAGGCTGTAAAATTCAGAGCCGTGGCACAAAGACAGCTCAGCTGACCTGAAAGGCTACTGTCAGTGACAGTTCACCTACTCCCTCACTGCCTCCTGATTATCCCTCTTTTACTCCCAGACATGTGCTTGTGCCTCTCTCACACTGCCTGTGGTGTGATCTGACTTCACAGCAAGCTGATATGGCTCATCACTAGTTCCCTGCGCTGTTTGTCACTTTTCTGTTCCCCTCTGAACTGCTTTGCTTTACCGAGGGCTCAACCAAGCATCAGCTTGGTCAGCTACACCCTTGTTTTCCAGTTACATCCTAATTCACCTAATTTCAAAAGCTGAGAACCAGCAAATGGAATATACTGGTGAAGGGAGGCTCTCTAGAGAGCATGGCTGGGTGCAGCCACAGAGTCATAGAATCATTTAGGCTGAAAGAGAGCTTTAAAAGTCATCTAGTTCCAACCCCCTGCAGTGATCAGGGACATCTTCAGCTAGATCAGGTTGCTCAGCTAGAGTCCACCCTCATCACGACTTTAAGACAGAAGAATGAGTCTTATAGATTGCTCTCCCAAAAGGGGGTTGCCAGGTGTGCTGAGTCCTTTATAGTCGGAGGAAATGGGGCACGGACAGAAAAGCTGTGTTCCAAGAGACAGTAACTGTGCTCTGAAGTTCCTTTTAAACTAGCTTTCAGAAAAAGGAAACTAATTCGAGCCATCTAAAGCTTTGAAATTGAGTCTGAAAGTAGGCCTCAATACCTAGAAATCAAGTGATGATAAATCTGCCCCATCTTGCATTCTGCTAGTTCAGCTTGTCTGAACCCAGCAGTTTGAAGTTCTGCATCTGCCTATAGCAAGGGGCATTGATAATATCACTATAAGATGCATCCAATTAACAAGTGCACCTGGAATTTATCAGAGGACAAGGAAAAGAAACATAATCCTTACTGGTGAAGAGTGAGAAAAGTAGTGTTTTTGGAAAAATTACAGCAGTCTTTGAAGACCAAGCTGGAGACATGGTCTATTCAAGAATCCAGCAAAAATCAAACACATTCAGGAGGTCTGAGATCTAGACGTTATATTTTTTATAAATCAATAAAAAGTGAGCCTCCTGACAGGCAACTCTGCTACTCCCACAGGTAATTTGATGATTTCCCCTGCACAAAGTTACACCACTTACAAAGATCACTCCGGTACTGGCTCTCCTGGGGTGCGGAGTGGGAACAGCTGAACGCACCGATATTATCAAAGTATTGGTTTGTTGGTCTAAATAAACTCACTAGCCATCAATACCTTTCACGAAGTAGTTCCACGGGCAGAAATTCTGCCTGAAAGCTACTTGCAAGCCTGTTTGCCAGGCAGCAGCAGTGCTGACTGAAACCTTCTTTGCTCCCACGCTGTGTGTCCTTGGCCAGGCCAGGACAGTGGTGCTGGCACCATGAGAACCACACTCAATAGTGGGCTCAGGCTCCCAATAACAGTTTTGTGCACGGGTTTTTTTCTTCCTTTGCATAAATGTTCTTATTAAGTTACTCAATCCTACAGAACATAATGTCTCTAATGTGGTTGAAATACACTAGATTTTTCTGACAGGAAGAAAAAAGCTGCTGGTCTAGTCTCTGTCCAAGCCTCTGCCCACAGCCCTTTGGAACAGAAAAAATGCAACAATTTGGTTTTGTTATCGCATCACTAACTACATCTGCCCTATACACTAAGAGCTCAGAAAAGTAAACTGAACCTTAATCAAGGATTTAATCAAGTATCCTCTTTAACTTGTTGCATGTGCATTTTAACCACAGCACTGACTACGTAAAACTGACAGTTTCAACAATGCTGGAGTCTCCTTGAAAATACTGACACCTTCAGTGAAGTACTGGAAATTAAATAAATACAGTACACTACAGTGAGACTTTCTCTGCTTTAACCCATGTATGCCTGCAGTAGAGCAAGCACAGACTCAGAATAACAGACTACTGTTTTGAGATCACTAAAGGATAAAGAGATGTTAAGAAAACAGGAGGAAGTCCAAAAGCTGAAATCACAAGGAAGATGAATGGATTAAGTACGTTTTGTTAGGCTAAAACGCCACTGCAGGACTCAAAATTCTCAAGATTAAATTAGCATTCTCCATTCACAAAATCAAGGAAAAAATCCACATTAACCGTTAATGCACTGAACATGTGAAGCCCTTCATGTGTGCAGTCTTACTGTAGCCACCTGAAATGGACAACCCACTCTGCTGGATTGGACTTGTTCCCCTGGTATATTTGTCACTAAGTGCTGCCATTCTCGGGCACCTATGCTGAAGGGGAACCTCCTACTACAAACATGGTGATATGGCACATAAACTGCAGGAATTCAGTTATCCCAGAGGATCCTCTCCTGCAGCAAGCAGGGGAGCTCAGTTTTGGGGAGCACAAATACAGGACTACTTAAATAAATGAGGCAACTTTTTCTACCACTTCTTCCGTGCAGGAATTCGGTGAAAAATGCACTAGGTTACTTATTGAAGTTTTCCTCCTTTAGGATAACCCCCTCAGGCTTGCTTTTGCAATAGCAAGAAATTTGAGCTTGATGAAGGGCAGAGCTGGCTGCAGTCAAATGGAATCCACATGCTTGTGCAACATGAAAAGGCAGAATAATAGAAAGAAGTTACTACATGTCATGACTGTAGAGTTTCCAGCCCAACTTCCTCCCAATTTTCCTTACTGTCTGTCTCATTCTCATTCACATCACAACTCTAAAAAATAAATAAAACCAGCTGGGCTTCTTTCTGCAGCATTATATCCAGGAAAGTATAGCTAAACCCAGTGTTCAAGTTACACGAATTTAGATCAGCTCAGGATGAGGTCCATAAAACTTCTGAAGTAACTCACCAGTATCATAAAAGCTCAAAACCACTGGCCAAGCCAAAAGGTCTTAAAACACTGGGAAGCAGCTGAAGCTGGCAAAATTATAAGCAATTGAAAACAGACGTGGTAACAGAAAGTGTTAAGAAACTTTAGCTACAGACATTGCTGCCAACTCCAGCTATAAATCAGACAAGTAAAATGGGAGGGAAACCTTCAACAGTCTGTTCAGAGCTTTTTAGAATAAGAGTATGTCTGTTTATATACTTTTGCACGGTGCTAGAAAAATATGGTAATTCAAATGGAAATACTACATTTTGCTTTGCACTCAGAAAATTAGAGTTCTTCAGAATTTACAGAAGAAGACAAAATCACAGAACTAAAGATTTCCTTTCAGTTTTTCAGTGCTCTCCAAGGTTGCGTTAGAGGACAAAAATTTGAAACAAACTACATCTGCCATCCAAGTTTGTTGAAAGTGTCAGCAAGGCATGCTCACCTTGGTCTAGAATATCAGCAACGTTCTTAATGAATTTCATTGCAATCACTGAGCTTAAGTCTTCAAGAATAGGACAATTTTAATACAGAACTAAGGAACAGCTTTTGAGTATCACAGGGTTAAGAGTGAGGTGAATGAGCAAGGCCCCTCCTAATTTTGGTCTTTGTGGTTAACCTCTCTCAGACCTGGTCCAGAATTTTCTTCTTTCCATCTTAAACCACCTGACAAAATAATTCTGCTTGCCTCTTTCTGTATTTTATATCTGAGATACATTGACTCATCACAGAAATGCTGTCATTCCTCACCTTGCAGAGGAGGAGCAGATTTACCCTGCTTCCTCAGCAACTCAATAGTTAGAGTGAACAGATGGATCAAAATAATCCAAGCAAGGGACCCACAAACCCCCTCCCTCTGCTGAGCTCTGCCACTCCCCCACACCCAAGTGGCACCACTCCCTGCTCCTCACAGGATTGCTCTCCTATTATTCCTCCTGTTGCTGGCAGCCCACTCCACTCATAGATTTTTATGACTTTTGATAATGCCAGTCCTAGATAACCACTGTGAGTGACACTTCAGCAATGGCAAGCTTTGTTCCACAGCCACCAACCTTGAGTTTCTCCAACAAGCCAGAGGCAGGCAGAGAAAAGCTGTGATGAGGATGACGAGACAGAGTGGAAAGAAAGTGAAAGAGGAGGGCAGAAACCTTGTAGTTCACTTCTTAGTACTGGTGATTCAGCGATTATGAATTATATACCAACTTTGTTGTTCATGAAAATAAGAGGTATTTCTAAAATTTAATTTACCCTCAGCCAGGGTTTCTATCATTAAGGCCTTTATTGAAAATATAAAAAAATGGGGTTGTAGAAAAACATATGCAGTTAAGTTTTTATGAACTGCTTTACTCGTTTTCATTAATGACTTAATAATAATAATATTTATTCTTCCCCAGATGGCTTGATAATAAAATGCAGTATTAGTTTTAAATAATTCCAGATTATCCTAAAGGTTGTTTCTGTAAAAAGTAAATCTGTCACTGACCTTGACAGGAGATTTAAGTCAACAAAGCCTTTTTTTAATTTTTCAAATTCTTATTTCTCCTAAGCCATATCTCTGTGTTTGATTGGATGGCTAAATACAAAGTAAAGCTCTGAAGTCTACCTGTTTGTTTCAGCCAGCTTCTCCCACACACCTGTTACTCGGAAAGTTTCTTGCATATGTTTTTAAAAATCTAGTATTTCTTGCTCAAAACTACTGGAAATACAAAACACTTGAGCAACTCTTGTTTACTGTAGTCTGCAGCCAGGACAACAAATAAATGATGGTTCAATGCTTCTTGGACATGTTTGAGTTTCTATTGGATGCATTTCAGCGAATTCAAGAATACTTTGATATACAGAGACTAATTTTGGATTTGCTCAACTGACACATGTACAAAAATTCTCTTACATGAAAAGTACTACTATAAGGCACAGTTTCACTTTGATTTAATCTGAAATAGAGGATTTTTAAAATTTATACCTGAAAAGCCTAAAATTAGTCCCATTCACTTTGAAATAAATCAGATCAAGTGTAGATGGCACAGTATAGAACCCTTTAATCCAGAAGACTAGTTAAAAAAATTTAGTATCTATATTGGAATGCATTGGATTATCTAGAATAGGTATAGTTAGCAATGAAGTGTGAGATTAAATTACAATAAGAACAGCAGAAAGATTGCAGAAAGTGCACACTAATTTTATATCCAAACATAGTTTAAGATTCAGTGTGGAATAAAAATTTCCATGCTTTGATTCACTGTAAAAAATGTGAAGTAAGGTATTCAGGAGTGAGAATATATAGACTAAAAGAGCTTGGAATGTGTTTTATTTTTCTGCCAGTGATACAAATTAAACAGTTAAATGAGGAAAATAACAGTGCAATAACGAACTGTATTGTTTTCTTTAATTTTGAGCTTGGCAATGTTTTTAACAAGCAGGAAAGGAGAACCACTGGACCAGCATGTATTTAAACAATCGGCCTGATCAAGGTCAGCGTGCTCAGCATTTGCAAGGACTTAAAGGAATTCAGATGCTAAATAACACTACTTTACTTCCTAAATTATACTCCCCAGCCACAGTGGTGGGAAAACACAAGGCAAGGTATTATTAAATAAGAATTAATAGATCATAACTTATTAATTTACCACTTATTACTGATTAGAGGGGCAGCTGGCTCTGACCCAGTAGTGACACACTTGTGTTTTAGATATCCATGCCTACCTCCTGTATTTCCTTACACATCCCAACTCCAGCTCTGTGTGACAGTCACTCTCTCCTGGTTCATGAATCCAGGCTCAGAGGACAAGTCCGTAGCAGCAGGCAGCCTCAGGGCAGCACCAGTACCAAACACTGACCCAGTTCAGCCCATCTCAGCCCCTGGCAGTGGCTGGACAGAGCCTGGCTTGCCCAAATTTGGCACAAAGGGCAGGTTCACACCAGGGGGACAAGGGGACAGCTGGCACTGTGGTCCTGTGCTGCATCAGTGCGGAGCCAGGGGGACATGGTGCTACCCTGAGTAACCTGACACAGGAGCAGAAGGACCCAGCTCATGGCTGGTTTGGTAAGTTTCCCTGTCAACCTGAAACAACTCTCCCTGGGGAAACTGGGCTTCTACCCAGCACTGCATAGCACATGCCATAGGATTCTATTATCTTGAATAAAGGAACGTACCAAAAAAAAGATTACCTTGAATGACAGGAAACTTCTTCCTTCAAAAGAAGCCCCTAGAAATATTTTCTTAACTTAGGAAAGGGTGGAAGGTAATGCAAAGGAGGAGTAGAAAAAGAGGGGTCTAAAAAATATGCTTTTTTTAATATATATCAGTATGTTTTGCTTTTCTATCTTAGACTAACCAGCTGCTTATACTTCTCTAGGATGTATTATCAAACATGCTTTTGACTTGGTTAAATATCCTCCTTCTGTGCTAGAATGATTAGACTAATAGAATCCCATTATAGTTATTATTTACAGAGCACATGGGAACGGCTTAGCAAAAGTTCAGGTTGAACAAAGCTCAAAAGATGACTATTTTTGGCACTTGTCTTGTTTGCAGAAGAAACAATATCTAAGGAAGTGGAGTTAATGAAAGGAGTCTGTTTAATCAGCATAAAATAAACAGCTAAAAGCAGGTTGCACAGGGAGAAGCAATAAAAGAACAAGTGACTCGCTATGGTATTGTTTTCTTTTCAAGCTCTGCTCACAACAGAAGGTTTTCAACAACTGTACTTAAATGCCTCGGTTTCAACACTGAATTCCATGAGGAAGGAAAGGAAAGCTTTCAGTCCTTTTTACTATGGCGCTCACAAGACACCCCGGATCTTCCGTAAGCCTCGTGACATGCTCATCTAGTCAAAGGTAAAAGCCCAAAATCGATAAAAAAGGACACAATTTGCACACCAGATGCAAGCAAAAACACTAATGGAGCATAAAGACAGATTTTTAACTGAAAAGCTACGTTCTCTGAAGAAATATGCTTCTCTGAACACTATGTACGTCGACTGAAGAGCACACACTGAATTTGGGAACGTGCTGTTCTGCTGGAAATCGTTATGTGATCGAATCCTTTTTCCTCAGTGAGAGTTACAAAATGAAACCCTAGATTTTCTTCCAATAGTAAACAGTTATGATGCTATTTTGATCTTAAGCTGCTGCTAGAACCAGACACAAATAATGCACATAACTGTCTTTGGAATAATAAATACACAACCCCAAACCAAAACAACAAACAACACCAAAGCCAAACGCCTTTTCCCTTTCAGCAGCCTTTCTTTTTAGAAGAGACAAAAATAATCTGAAATTTTACTAGAGTCACCAGAAGCAGACAACTGTAAAATTCCACTTTTAAACAAAATTGTCTTTTGCAAATCCCTTTATTACAATAACAAGGCTTCAAGTGCAACTCTTCCTAGGAAATTAGATTGAATTATATTTCCATTATTAAAAGAAATGTGCACCCTACAAAAAACGCTTTCTTCATCTGCTGAGCTCTCTCTGGAGGCTCACACGGGAGAATGCAGGAGTCAGCAGAATCAGCTGGAGTATCCCACTGAGCTACAACAACAGGGTACACGAGTTTGTTCTCTTTCTGCTAAAATCACGTAACAATCTCAACAGCCTCTGGTTCTGTGATCTGGAACAACAGTTTCATACCACAAATATGGGTCCAGAGTGTGTTTCATCATTCTAGAAGACATGTTTCTGCAGAATATTTTGGTTTTCAACTGTATAAGCTTTTAAGTACAGTGAAACTTGTTTCACTGGTAATTTGTCAGATAAACAAGTAGAAAATGTAGGTAAAAGTTTTTCCTTAAACACTGTCCAGCAAGGTTTTGAGTAAGAAGTCGGGCCAAGGATGAAGACCATGATCATCTTTAAGAGAGATGAATAAAATGAGTCACATGTCACGCAACAGCACAGAGAAAAACAGTACAGGTAAAACCTCTGAGCTTTTCAGCTCATTGTATCTCACACAACATAGGAACAAGAGCACAAAGTGGGAAGCTGAGAGCAGTTGAAAGAGAACTTATTCACCACGAAAAGAGACCATGAAAATCACTGCCCAAACTGAGAACTCACTTAGGAGACTCGGAGATAAATTTTTTCTCCTTTTCCTATTAGTTTGTTAAGATGATCACATCCATTGCTAATGGTCTGTGATGCTGCAGATGATTCTTTTCCTGAGGCCCACCTTGAAATTTTTTATGCTTTCATTATTCAGGCAAAGGTTGTTTTGCCAGGTATAGCTGCAGAATGAAAGCTTTTCAGATTTGTAATAACCTTGAAGAGTGTCAATGTAAGTCTGTATCCTGGAGTTTAAGATTTCTGAATTTTGTTTTCAGTTCCTTTCCTTAATAAAAACCAAGCAACCAAACAAGAAAAACAACAAAAAGTCCCTACAATTTTTCCCTCAAATCACTCATAGCATTTAAGTGAATCACTGACTACCAATGACATTCCATGCTCTAAAAAAAGAACCAGAATAGGACAAAGGAAACTTCTGTCAGCTTAATTTTCTCAAAAATTTAAAGCTGAATACTGAATATGTCTAGAAACATTTATTCCTTTTATTTCAACAAAAAAAAAAAGTTTTGCAAATAGGAAAGAAGTGAAATGAATAATATTCTATTCATCCAAATAAGGAGTCTAGGATATAATCTATAATTAGCCTGAAGAGCCTGGAAGGTAGAAAAATGGTAAATACCCAACATCTACAGGCACAGCACAGAAGAAATGAGAAAACCGTGATGTTAAAAGAACCGCTGCTTCAAAGCACGTACGTTCTCCCATGAAGCGAGGGAGGGCAACACGTGGTGGCTTTTTCCTTGTAACTAAACACAGGAGAAGTAAAACTGACTGTAATTGTAGTGCTCTGCACTGACTGAACAGCTGCACACTCAGAGAGAGCCTGGGCTGGGGCTTGTACAGGAGCTCAGTAGTTCATAGAGCAGTTGCTGTGATGTGCAACATCTGAATTTAAAGTGGAACTTGAAATAAAGCTGTGTCACAGATAAACCATGTTCAATGTTCTTTGGTTCAAAATAACCACAATACCTGCTCTACCACAGGGCATTAGTGCTGTAGTGGCATATTGAGGCAGTTCCAATATGCCTTTGTTTGGATTTTTTCCATTAGGATATAGGTTTCTAATTGCCATCTGGAATCTTTGATTTAGAGGTATTTTTATGTGCTGAGCTATTAGTAAGTTTTTCCCTTCTGTGGGAGGTAAAGGAAGTGAGGAGAAGGAGGGAAGGAGGGAAGGAGGGAAGGAGGGAAGGAGGGAAGGAGGGAAGGAGGGAAGGAGGGAAGGAAGGAAGGAAGGAAGGAAGGAAGGAAGGAAGGAAGGAAGGAACTCTGTTTAAAGCAAGACTTTTAGGAAAACAGCTCGCTGTTGAAGAAAACTCCCATGGGTAAATATATCTTAATTTCAATGTTTTCAAAACATTTTTCAATGTTTTGCTTTAGGAAATGAAGGTTTTCACAATTTTGTCTTGCATTTTAGCCTTTTTTTACAGTTAAAAATGTATTACCTTACATTTATTTTTGATCACACTGAGTATGTTTACATTTTAAATGTATATACATATCAAGATAGAGTTCTGCCGATTTGTTTCCAGGCCAAGAGACATTTGGGAGAAAAAAGGGGGAATATTTTACTCAGCAGCAGCTGTCCACAATTATTTCAAAAATGTACTAAAATAGAAACAAAAAAAAGAGAACATTTTGTGACATTATGACATGATAGGAACTGCAGTGATAATAGTATACCTTTATCCTATGGCTATACATAAAGAAATAGAAAAAATGTGACCTATATAGAGGGAAATAATATTTCAAAAAATCTAGAAAAAATTGTACTTTTAAAAAAACCTCTTTTCTGTCATTTCCTTTTAATGAAAGATATAATCATCTTTAATTCTGAGGGGAAATTAAAACAGTGACAAACAAAGGATTTCTAGCAGCTGAAACTTCACTAGGTATTACTAAGCCAACTTTTAAATTTATGTATATGAAGATGTATACTTAGAGGCTTACCAAAAATCCTATCTGACTGCCCTACTTTAGAAATAAAACTTTGACATCTAGAAATGCATCTTATCAATTCGGTAATTGATGAAATCTGAAGTGATAAGCAACAAACTCCTCACTGACTCAGGACTAATGCAGACCAATTTAGTAGCCACATCCTTGGAAAGAGGATCCATAAGCTCTTCCTACTTTTGCACTTTTGTGCTGAAGAGCAGCAAGTCAAGGAGCTAGAAAATGTCCTTTTCCATACCGGTGCTTTGCCTTACCAGCTCCAAACTCTCTCAAAACCACATGGGGAGGGTGCCTGCTTCCAGCACTGACTTGTGCCTTTTGCTGCTAATACCCGAACACAAGAATTTTCCAGGTCCCTGATTTTAAGACTTGTCATCAGATACCTCTAGCTTGTCAGCCTTGACACCCAGGACATGTTACAGCAAAAGAAATTAAGCGATGTATTCATTACACTTAAAATATCAAATATGAGGAGATCTACAGAAAGGCACACGTGTACAGAGGGCTTTGGTCTAGATGACCTTTAAAAGGCCCCTCCTAACTCAGACTATTCTATAATTCTACACAAGGAAACAAGCCTTAAAAGCACTTGTATTCACAGTGAATTCCCCAGAAGCTTCACTCCTGCTCTATCCAAATAACCAGCTGCTATACCCGATGATCAGAGACTCACAGCTTGGACCCAGGCTACCCAGCCTTCACCTGGAGACATTTTTCCATCGCAGTACATCTTTGCTAGGATACACATAAACCTTTCTCTTCAAAGCCTCCCCAGGATGCGACTCAGATGTAGACCTTTCACCCATGAATATTTCCCAATTCGTAACTTAATCGAGTCAAGTTTATCACTTTTCTAACAAAACTATCAACTGTCTTGGCCTAATTTAAGAAATATGTGTTCCTATTGGAAATGGCAAGTTGGAACCAATAAATCTGTATAATATTAAAAGATATGACTGCTTTTTAAAATGGAAATCAATCTCATACTAACATATGAATATAATATACTGTATAGTCCTACACAGAAAAAAAAATATACGTAGCCTTCATTCTCTTTTATTTTGGGAGTTAGAAGCACTTATTAATTTAGGGTGAAGAATCTCTTAACCAAATTTTTATTTATACTACTTCCTTGTGGTGTTGTGGTTTAGAGAGACATACAAAATTTTATTTCCACAGAAAATATTAATGTCATGGATTTTGTAGACTGATGCAATTTTAGGGAGTGTCAGAATTCATCACATAATTCTTTATAACTTTTTCAGCTGTAAAAGCTGTTAAAGACAGAATCTGTAGAAGGAACAAAAAGATTAAAAATCTCAGGCTGTAATTTATAGCGCGGAAGGCTACCATGAATGCAAAAAAGACTCATAATTTCATACTGTTTTGTAGAAAGAATAACTTAGGAAAGAAGGTGCTAGGGGAATTTACTAGAAATGAAAGAATATCTTTGCCTTGTAGCCATGCCATGCTTAATGAAGGTATTAAATTTTTCTCTTCTGAGGCTGTCAACTTACCTTGCTGAGGTTCACAAATTCTCCCTTAAGAGACATTTGTGTAGCGTGCATATCAAGAAAATGAGCTGGAAGATGGATATGAAGAGGGTGTCTCGTGAACAGCACATGGGGAGCTGAATAAAACACTCGATTTGGCTGCTACACACACGGTGTTGTTTTCTCCCCTTGCTTTGTTAAGATACCACCACTGTTCTTGCACAGACTTAAAAGAAAAGACCAGATGAAAGTTAGGGAAGGCTGAATATGCCAGTGGGTAAAAAGAAAAAAATTCATGAAACAGAGGATACAGATACAAAAAAACCCTGGGAATTAATACGAGAGACAAATGAAAACAGTCATGAAAACAGCAGAAGACCGCGTAGCAAAAAAAGTGGTAAGGGAGAGAGGAAAGAACTGGATACAACTGGAAAAATTAAAGGAAGGCAAAATTTTAAAGAATACAAAACTGAGTTTGGAACATAAATCACTTGAAGTGATTAGCTTAATATTTAGTTCAATGATTCTCCAAGTGAAAAGGCTTCTCAGTAATTATATCTTCTGAATGTGGGACTTGAGCTACTTTGAAAGTTTTATTCAAGGACAGAAATTATCTTGAGGGAAGGGAAGGGATTTTTGGAGAGAATAACAGCTTTAAACAACATGTACAGCTACAGAAAGGTTAAAATGGAAAAATGAACTAAAAAAAGGATCAAAGAGAAATTAAGATAAGAAAGTCAGCAAGAATAAGGGACTTTTTAAGCTTTTACACAAAAGCAGAATGAAGGAAGGGAACAAGAAATGAATACAAATCAGGGACTTTCTTGACACAACGAAGTTGAGCATTAAAGGCAAATCTGTCATCTCAAACCCATGTGTTTGCACTCAGTTTTGGTGCTTTAATTTTTAGACATGACATTGAAATAGAGAATTCTCATCGAATTAGTGACTTTAAGCAAAATACACCTCTTAATTCAGCATGTTACTGCAGCAGAATTGTGTTTTAGCTTAGTCTGATACATGTGCCAGCGTGTCACTACATTGCTGCAAAAATCAGTCCGAGAACAGGAGGGTAGCTCAGCTCTATAAACCTTTCCTATTTTCTAGTTGGCATGCAGGATGAGGTACTACCACTGGGTATTAAAAAAACCCCAAAAATTATCATTCCATTTCATTTCATAGGAATACACAAATTCAAATTCAAACAACCCCAGCCTGCAATGGAGCAGAATAAATGTGTTGCTTTTTGTCCTCAGTTTTCTTCAGTAGTTTCCAGAACATCAGGATAAATAAGCGAGGAGCTCCAGCCAGTGAAAGCTGACTCCTCCCTCTCCTCCCTCTCCTGACTTCAGGGCACGCAGGAAAAGAGACTGCAGGAAGGCTGTGTGGAGTCAGTGACCTTTCTAATTTCTAACATAAGCTTGCAAGAGGTAAGTCTTGAAAGTATGTGTTGAAGTACCCCAGCTAACTAATATTTCAAAATGTCCAGATATACCAGTGAAAGTGTTTTGTACCAGTAAATATTTCAAACAATTTCTTTCACACTATCTTTAAAATGGATTTAAAAAAATTGGCTTTCATAAGGATGTTTTGTTCATCTACATTAAAGCAAAGGATTTAAGTCAGGGACCACAATCAGTGGTAGCAGTCTTGGTTATAATTTGTAGGAAAATAGTCTAGAGCCACAGAATAAAAAAAGGTGGGCAGAGGCAGCCTGAAGAACAAACGGGAGAAACGATGACCGGTGGAGGCAATGGCAACGGAACAACCTCCCAGCTCAGCAGAAGAAGTGATGCAGACTCAGTAGGGTCTGCAGAGCCATGGTGCACAAACCCCATCAGTATTTATGGAGGGTGATCAGATAATCCACCACCACAGGACATCTGCCATCGTATCAGTCAGGGCGAGGAAATGGTACAGCAGTGTAGGCAACCCTTTCATGTCCAGTAAGGATCCAGTCCCCCCCACCCCTCCCTTTTCTTTTTTTTTTTTACCAGCTTGCATGATTTTGGTAATCATTTCCATCTGTCTTAGAACTGCTTGAAATATAACGTTGCAAATGAAAGCACATCTAGAGTCCTGCATCTGCAATTACATTTTCAGCATATCTGAAACCAGAAGCAAAACCTTGATGACAGAATTCACAGAGTGAAATCTTAGTTTAACCTTGGGAAGATGAAAATGCCTTCATTTAATATTCATTGGCCCACCATCCTAGTTTTGATCAATATTAATTTCTGATGCTAATAAATCTTTACACTCTGCCAAGGACAGGGGAGTCGATAATTGCTTATTTTAGTTAGAAATGAAAATATAATCTGGCATTTTTATTCATTCCACACACAGCAATTATCAGGCAGAAGTAAAGTTTATAAAAACATCTGTCTCAGGATCCACCAGGTAAAAACAACTTAAAACTTCCTAGGCAGCCATGGTTGATTTAAACACTGTGGAAAATTTGAGTTTTTGCTCAATGAGCCACCAAGTACCACTTCATTTAATACCTGCTATGTTGCAAGGAGATTATTTCATGTGAACCATCCATAGACACATGTCCCAAAACAGCTTCTCATGGAGAGCTGTTTCGTGGACTTGGACCTTATGAATGAATACTATTCTTAAAACTTTTAGGCTCAGCATTTCTTTTCAAGATTTCGTTCCCTACATCCACTTAGGCATCAAGCATTGAAAGGGAGTCTCTGACTCTTCTTAAGGCAGTGCCAAAACTCCTATTGATTTCAACTGTGACAGGGTCTCTCTTTTGGGAAATGACAGTGACTGTCAGCAATATTGGGAGAAAAGTCAGAAGGCTCAAGTAGCCAGTAGTGAATAATTGTATTTCATTTCAAAAGTATCCTGGTTTTGCCTCTAAAAACTAATGCCTGCTTCATCAGTGTCACTTCAGGCCAGCACCAGCGAATGAATATGTTTTAATGGGATGGCGGTGTCATGATAGCAGGTCATGCAGATGAGAAGGCAATATATAATGACTTGACATATTGATGGCTTGGTTCCTCTAATTTCACTCCTGAAAGGAATTTTTAAGCCCACATGTAAGGCTATACACAAATCTTACTGCACAATTAACTGTGGCTGGCAAGTCCACATTTTCAGTTAGATTCCGTATAAGTTAGTGACTTTTGGCTTTGATGATTAAGCATTTTAATGGGATGCCACACGTTCACAGGGGCAAACAATCAATCAGTGCAATATTCAAACCGTTTCATCAATGACTGCAGCGATTGCTTTTTATCACGCAGTCAGCAATCCCCTGCTTTTAGCCATCAGCCACACAGGAGCAGCTTTAGCCCACTGCCATTTTTGCCTCTTTGACACATCATAGTGTGTCATTTTTACTTAACTAGAAAAGAGGCAGTTATGGACTCTCAGTTTTCTGATACTTTGTGTGTCTTTTGGTAGAATCTTTGTGTTCTCACTAAAAAAAATGAAATTGTCATCCAATTTTACTGAAATCCAATTTATACCTATGTTAATTATGTGGCCAACGAGCCTCAAGGGATTATGTGGTACATTCTTTATCATCATAAATATTGCATTACTTCAAATGCACTTTAGAAATTCCATTCTCAGCATTTCTTAATGATATTCAGAATTCCAGGACAGAGCAGACTCTTATCATCCAATGTTACAAGAAGTTCTACTGCTTGTGTATTATTTTTCAATTAGTGCAATATCAATCTTCTTTTATATTTCAATAATCCAGTAAAAATTAATATTATTCTTGCTAATCAAAGGGTCGCTTAAATTTCTATTTAAATGCTTTTGATCAAAAAAATGTTAACAATTGCAAAGCTTTTACCATTGGAAGAAAAGGCCTGTACATGTCTTAATTAAAGCAAATCCACCAGTTGTGGAGAAAGATTGAGTACACAAAGTAATTTAAATGCAGCAATGATTTTATATGGAAAGGGTTTTTAATGAACCTCTAATCATGATTCCCTTTACTATCTTTCTCAAGTTGACTTGCCACAGCTCCTTCATTTTTAGGGACATGCTCGCTCCTGAAACTGCTAGGCTTCTTAACTACTGAAATGCTGTTAAGTGCTGAGTGCTGGCATTTAAAAAAAAAAAAAAAAACAACCAAAAACACACCTTCGTGCAACCACCTGATTCTTTTGCCTTTATGGCCATTAATCTGTAAATGCAAAAATAGAGCTTGTTTCAACTATAAAGCAAATAATTCAAGTACTCTAAAAGGTAAGAGCAATGCAAATCACCCAGCTTCAGGCAGAATAGAGAAATCACCTGTAAATTGTGTTTTTTGTTTAAACTCACTGCTGTTCATTATGAGGGTTCACAATAGAAAATGTGAGCTGAGAAAATAATGAAAAAGACACTGTGAGAGTGCCATACACTATTCTGCCTGAGTGTTTGGTGACGGACTGCACAGAGAACATGTGAAGCTGTGCTGTGGAAGGGTCGCAGACTTGCCGTGCGCTGCAGATTACTTTCATACTCTACAGTTTACGTACCTCTCACTTGTATAAATGCTGGTTTGCCTTGCCATAAACCACATTAAAACCCTGACCCGCAGCTGTGGCTTCCTCCTTGGTTCTTCAGGGACTGGACAAGGGCTGGGAGCGGAACGGGACTTTGCCTTCGTGGCTCGCCTCTGACCCCCTCAGCACATACGCGTGGTTTCCTCTCAGCTGCACAAAAATCTGATAAGCACAACTAGTGGGAGTAATCACATCCCAAAAGCCCTGTGGAACCAGTGCTGAAAGCTTCTTAAAATTCGTGATACCTCCCCTTGCATTTCAGAAACATTGCGGGGAAGAGGAGATCACTTCATAAAGAACATCTTTTTTACGTAGATTGAAATGGATATATCCATTTCTCCAAACCAACACAGAACAACATGGCAATTCCAAATTCAACACTGCATTAGAGTGACAGCATCTAGAAATCTTCAAGATATTGTTTCCCTGTCATAACTCAAGCTGCAAGTGGAAGTCATGTGTCTCAAAGAGGAGACGGAAAGAATGAAGCATGCAGTGTTTCTGAAATTAATTTAAGACAACGTTCCAAATGGAGTGAGTTCTCAAGTCTCACTTGCTTATCAATTCTTACACCCACTCTATTTGTATCAGCACACTTCAGATTTCAATGTAAACTTCATTGTATTTCATCTGAAGTGCGACAGCCAGTATTATTCAGGTAATTTGAAGTGCATGTTTAAGGTTTAGTTGTGCATTAGGAGATAATAAACAAGTAATAAGAAAATGAATGTGAAATGGTAAAAGCAAATACATTAAACAAAAATGAAGAATTTTTTTTTCCACATTCCAAGTTTGGAAATTGGTATTTTAAAAAGGGCTTTTGTTTCTACAGTTGAACAGAGAAGGCTCTGCTTAGGTTTTCCCTATGCGTTTAGATAGAGGCTACTTCTTTACAGATTTTTATTAATCATAACAGAACCACATTCAATATTAGTCAAATGGAGACTTCCATGACAGAGTTGAGAGGCTACACTGTAAACAGGTGGAAAGAATATTTTCATTTTTAAATACAAAATGACTTAACTTTTGAAAGATTCTTGTAGCGTCCTTCATTTGTTGGGGATTCCATATTGCATTTCTTCATCTCCAGGAACCCTAGATCTCTTCATCTCAGAACGCTGCCTATCTGCACAATCTGCCACTTTCATGATCTAGAGCAGTTTTTCAGTATTTTACTCTCTAATTTATTATTTATTCTTTATTAGGTATGTTTTTCTAAATCAGTATGATTTGGGTGTGATGGCTATTTTGGCAGGGAAAGCTACAAATAACCTGGGGGTTATTTGACAGGTCAATCAGGTTTGAAAGTCCTAAAAACTGCAGAGGAATACTCAAATTTTAGCTACACAGTTGAAAACAGCTGAGAAATCATCAAAAACTTAGAAGACATAGACTAGGAAACATTCATTTTAAGAATTGTATGACCACAATGGGAGCTACTTATCTGTCACAGGATTGCTGATTCAACATCCTGAAGCTATCCAATAGTTCTCAGAGTCTTTCTGGATTTGTGCTGACGTTGTGCTTTTTATACTGCATACCTCTTCCTTTATTATGTATTGATTTTTATTCCTATTAACTATGCAATTGTTTTAATCTTTTTTATTTTCCTTTATAAGGTGCTTATGTCGCATTAATTCATCTGTCATAGTTGGAGGCAGTTTACTTCAATAAATTATGATTGACTTCTAACAGATGAAAACAGTGGTTTTGTCCAACATTCTGCTTCTATGAAGCAACGGCAGAAGTTAAAGAAATTATAAGTGCTTTGATGAAAATGGAAATAGTTTCAAGCTGTGTTCTTCTTTTCAGCTTAAGTATTGCATCAAGATACTTTAAAAAATAGTAGCCACTATTACAGGCTGCAGTCATGAAGAATGAAGAGTTTGAGTCCTACTCTCTATGGACACCAAGACACAATGATTTGAATTCTGCAATTAACACCGCGACTTTATTGCGTTGAGCATAAGATACGTTTTTGAAAACACATAAATAACTGGCATTTAAATCACATCAAATTCCTGAATGCTGAGCTCTCGAACACCTTAAAAATGTAATGCTATGGATTGTCTCTGTCAGGCATAAATAGAAAGTGAGACGGGGTGGAAAGCTACAAAGCATACAATATTCTGATAATAATTCCATTTTGAGAGCATTATCAGATTGCAGTTAAGGAAGATGATTTTCACAAGTGAATGGGCTGTAAGGCAGCACACAAGGAGACAGCCATGAGGAAGAGGTACCAGTGAATGACCAATTCTCATCCAACACTCTTTGCAGTAACTCTTCCCCACTGATTCTGAAATCAACTGGGCCTTCTCTACTGCAGTTTGAACTTTGGACCCTCAGCATAAGCAATATACATTTCTTTAAAAAACTGAACACGAAAACCTAGATTAACATTCATAAATGAGGAAACAGAATAATCCCTGACCTAAAAACCACTCTATTTCATTGCATGCTGTATTATTGAAAAGTGAGACTTTGAAATCACCTTAAATATCTCTGACCAGCTTTGGGGTGAACACACCATATGATCTTCGCTCATTTGTGATTGTTTTCTCTGTACCCTCTGAACCTGCACCAAACTGAAAACCCTGAGGGCTGGAATGTGTCTTACTGGTTTGGATAAGCAGGTTTTCCTCTCTTCCTTTAATCCAAGATATGCACTCAGCTATTTCCGCATCCCTTACAAAGCCAGACTTGGGAAAGTGGGACTTGTGTCCCACTCCTTTAGACGCCAGAAGACAGTCCTTGTCTCTGGACAAGGGAAGTGGGTGTTCCCTCACTCAGGGTCACCACATTGGCATTTTGGCTTCAACTGCTCAAGACCACTGATCACTGAAAGAGTAGTGTCCCAGGGTGCCTGCCAACCTAAGCTTCATGGCACGAGGCTCCTAATTTTGCTTTAAATAAATTATCCAGTGTTTCTAGGGTAATAATAAAATCTCACAAGAAAAAATTTGGACTTTAAAAAATACTGAATTGCCTGACTAGACGTATTTTATCAGCTATTTCTATAATTTCACAAATCATCCAGACTAATGCAGCTTAATTAATGATATTGCAAGAAATTAGACTTGGGCATCTAATGTTCCAGAAGAGAAGATTTTTGAATAAAAGTAAAATCTGTCTTTGAAAACTGTTTTGTACAGTAAATTGTAGCAAATCATATCTGAGAATTTTCTTATTACAACCTTCACAAGAAGATATTCTAGCAGTTCTAACCACCACTTTTAAGTACCTTTGAGGACACAACTCCAAGTTAATAAAAACATAAAGGAGGGCAAAATAATCTACTAACCAGAAATCCTGCTGGGCAAATGCTGAAACATCCACAGATCCTGTCTGCTTACAGGGCTACTATAGATAGGCACTCCCCAAAACCATTATTTGACACCAAGAAATAAAAATGCAGACCCAGCTATTTTCAAGTTTGGTGTCAGGAGAAAGAAGCTGCAGAACTGGAAGTGAACAGGATACTTTGCACAGTTGTCTTTGATTAGATTTTTTTTTCTTCCGCCACCTCTCTTCCCCGCCCCACCACCCTGGAGTAGAAATGCAGCTCATTCAGAAGCTCTGCTTACTGTGAGTCAGGGGTGGGAAAAGAACAAGGCTAGAGCCTGACTAGAGCATCACTTCCCTGCTACAGCTACTTGAAATTGTAGATGTACACATAACCAAAAAAAATTTCTATTTTTCACCTGCAGCCTAAAGGGCTATCTGTGTACTACTGGTACCTCAGGTCTGACTGACCTGCCTTTCAGGTTAAGACCATTTTTGCTGGAAGTTTGTCAGCTTTCTCACTACCTGTGGTCAGGAGCTCAAATCTTGACACTTTGATTTTGCCTTGGGAGCTTGGATAATATAACATAAATATTTGGATCAAAATCAGTAGTCAGAAAGAATAGCCCCAATCTTATTTACTAATTAGATGCCAGATGTACGTTCCATGTAGATATTTCCCACTAATTGAAGATATTATTTTGATGA
>VZTA01004748.1:103797-127502 GCA_013398855.1 Mohoua ochrocephala
TAAAAAAAAAAAAAAAAAAGAGAGACACCTTAGGAGATACAACCGATGACTGCATCTACATCAAAAACACTTATTTAATGTTTGGTATTCGAAAAGTATCTTAAGCCCACTGCAACAAAAAAATTAATTACTTTAATTCAACATCATCCATCTACTAATTATGTTGCTAAGATATTAACAGGAAAGAATCTGGTTCTATGGCTCTTAAAAGCTTGATTGTTAAATTCATAATAATATGGGACCTGTCTTTCATTCAGCAGAGAAAAATGAAAACCAACAAAAACCAGATCCCTAAAATGAATATGTACAGTTGAGGAGCCTAGTTTACTGTCACTGAATTTTATTCTCCTTTTCATTTTCAGTAATTGCAGCAAAATAGCTGCTCTTCAGGGACATATTAGGAAAAGAATAGTAATTAAGCTCAGGAAGGTATAATCTGTATAAAAATGAATTACAACTGACTCAGTCTAAAACTAATGTATTACAGATTCAAATGAAAACCTAGCTGTACCCTGTGAATAGCTTATTCAAAAACACTTCCAGATTTCGAGATGTCAGCTCTGTCACTTTGGGCACATTTATTATCCTCTTCAAAATGTGTAACCCTTCAATGTGAAAAATGACATCACTGAGGAGTCAACACTTTCCCTTCCCTAAGGAGCCATGCCTGGGAATACCAGCAAAAATCCTAAAAACAGATAAATAGAGGCTTTCTTTATGAATGAGCCCGCGTGGTTCATCAAGAGAACCACTTAAATGGCCTACATTATTTTAGCAAAACACATAACCCAGCTAAAAGGAGAGAAATCAACATCCCAAGGGCTTTTAAAAGTTAGTTTTCCAGCACCAGACTTAGAATTGAAGCCCTTTATTAAAAATAAGTAAATTTGTTGCTGAATAGCTCCAATACTTGGTTTCCAGAGAGTGACCAGCAAAAGGAGGACTAACAATCCACAAACAGTCAGGAGCTTTTCCACAAAATGTGCTTGACAAAGCAAAGCAGTGAAACATGTAGTTGGAGGTATGTTATGGGAACATCTCTCCCGCTCCAAAGAAACGGAACAAAAATATTTGTGGATTATTAGAATATACCTTATCTACCAAAATTTCACAAAATGGCACAAATACCATGAAAGATACCATCAAGTTCACTGGCCTTTACATTCCTGTGAGGCCAGAAGTGGTGTACTTCCAGCTTTACATGACACTGGGAGAAATGAAAGCAACATTCTTTCAACTCCAGTTTTAGGCCTTCCCTTTTTTTATGGGATTAGAAACCCACAGCTTATTCTGTCAAGTCTAAATACTAGATTTATCATTAAAATTATTTTAGTCAATATTTGCACAGAAGAAAATAAAAGGGCTTTAAACAAACCTCTTGGATTTCTTTGCTATAAATTATAAAACCAGAAATCAAATTAAACAGAAAGCAAAATAAAGCATGACCCTCCCTAACCACTAAATCATCTGTGGCAACCTGTACAGATGGATGTATTTTGGAATGTTCCCAAAGCCAAACTGTTGAAGCTAGCTTTAAAACAAGATATGAATTAGCTTGGCATGCTCCACCCTTGACTTAACCCTCAAGGATGTGGTCAAAAATTTACTAGACAAGCAGTGAGGGAAGCAAGAGCTGTGTCACGGCAAACAACCTAATACAATTTCTTCCCTAGAACTTTGCAAAGCACTGCCCTCTGTGTAGGAAATTTAAGAAACAAACCACACAAAATGCTCTACTACACCCAGAAAACTCTCTTGTGAGATGATTTTACTGCTTAATTTTAACTGAAAGTTATATTTTGATTATTACCATGTTACGTTGCATTTCTGAGCATCATGCACTATTTGCAACTTCCATCTTTGAATAACATATGAAAATCCTGTGCACAAAAACTGATAAACCAGCAGAGAAAACAGTCGAGAGCAGCTTCTAGGACACAGCCCAAAGGCTTGGAAAGCGTGGGATATTGTGAATGAAACTATCACAAGCAAGGAGAGGTAGTAAAGGTTTACTATCAAACTAGAAATACTGGTTTTAATTACTCCAAGAACATTTGCAGCAGAATTGTCTAAAACCAAGGAGATCTGAAAGGCTGTGCAGTAACATTCTGGTCTATGGATACGCACACAGAACAGCTCTGGGTCCCTCAATGCTGATGGATGGGACACTGGCACAGTTCCAACCTGACACACATGGGCACGCATTACAGCATGGCCTGGAAAACAGGCGGTTGGTTTGGAGAATGCAGGGCTAGAGAGGATATGCCTTCTGCAGAATGCAAGGCAGTAAAAGAGGTTTAAAACATAATATAAAAAGGAGTCCATAAAGTAGTCTTAGTTTTATTTATTAAACACTTGGCAATGGATATCAAATGATGGAGTATATCACAAGTGGTTTGACTGCATCATTTATTTGTAGTGCAATACAAAATGAGAAACATGCCCCAGCTCCTTATTGTATGTTAATATTAAATCATTACACATGGCAGCTGTTTTGTGTTCCATGTGGTTTTCAGTTTCGTGCTGACAGGTGTCCAAATCACAGAAACTATCCCCACATGTAGTGGCAGCTGGCCACACTGTCATCTCTGAGATACCAGAAGTGAATAAAGAAGCAGTTTGTATACTGGAATGATTAATACAATCATTAACTGGCTCTCTGTTTGGTTTGAAAACCAAGCAGAATTTAGAATGGCGTATTCTTAAGTGTTCAAGAAAACCAGTCTTTCTGAAAGTTTAAGCAGGATCTTGGTTTTGTATAGGGAAAAAAAACCCAAACCCCTGATAACCACTTGAAATATTTGTTTAAAAGACGATATATAATTTGCAGAGTTTTCCTTTAGCTCAGTAACTTTTCCATAACGTGACTGTGCTCAAGTTGGGTAATCCTATCATTGTAAGAATTCATTATAGTACACAAATACACCACGTCGTTCCTACATATCCAAATCCAGATTGTTGTGTACCTTGGGAGGTGACAGTCATTTTTCTGATAATAAGTGAGAAGAGTTAGAAGAAGAAAGAGGTTTAAATTGCAAAGCAGCAGTAGGCCAAGCGTGTATTGTCGTGTTTTTACTCCACTTGCACCGGGCACGCAAATCAACAATATTATTTTCAGCTGCCTTTAGAAGCAACAGCCTATCGCACAAGAACTGCTGATATGCCCTAAAAGTTGTAATGCAACAATACTTTCAACTCCTCATAGGGCAGAAGGTGAGCCCTGGGGGCTTGGTGGAACCTCCCACACGGCGCTGTCCTTGTCACCAAGTGGTGCGATGCCGCTGCCATGAAAAAAGGGACAGACCTCGGCTGGCTTTATAGGAACAGAGCTCAGTGAAGGAACAGGGGCTGAAGAGAAAACCTCGGACTGCTTCACTGAGAAGCCCTCCCAGATATGTTGTCTGCCCACCATGCCACGATCCAAGCTTTTCCAAAGCTTCAAATTAGAAAAGAGAAGTTGAAGGCCAAATGGGCTTCAAGTCATACAGACACTCCTCCATTTTTCCTGTTAACTTCCAGGCTTTAAAGGGTTTAGCAAACTGTTAAACATCTTGGTTGCAGTCTCGGTCCCTTAAGAAATTCTAAACCTGATATTGCAGAAAGGCATGGATATTTCATCCTCACACCTGCTAACCCTGGAGGGAAATATCTTTAAAACAATCTTCTGGGAATGCTTAAAAAAATTAGAAAAAAAAAAAATCCTTAGAGCACATTCCCAAGAAATTTTAGCAATCTTCAAGCAGCACTGTGCCTTTGAAAAGAGAAGGAAGCAAAAACCCCCAGCAAAAAAAAGGCAAGTTAATTCAAAGCATATTTTGAAGTATCAGATGTGCTCAACTGTAGTAACTTTTGCTTCTATCACAAAGTTACAGCTGAGCAGGGCCATTGACAAGTACATTTTTTTTTTTTAAATCTAATTTAAAAAAAGCTTACTTTTTATTTTAAGTGGATATAAGAGAAATAAGTGGGTTCTTTTTAAACACCAGTTCTAATTTTGTTAATAGGCATATGTATAACAATTAATGAATTCTGATTATCTGTAGTGCACTGTGAATGCTGTTCTCTGTTTAAAATTACTTTTCAAAACATAGAGAAATTTCTACAACTGCAGTTCACAAAACATGCTACTTTTTACTCAGCATTGTATTTAGAAATTATATATATTTATTATTCTCAGGAAGGTTTTAATTAAAAGGTACCTACATTTATAATCAGCGCTGAGGAATCTACTAAATATGCCAGGAGTCCAAAATTACATAAATAGTGCTCAGTTGCACACTATTTACAGACCATTTCTAGTCAGAGAAGGGAGAAGCAGGTCTCCCTTGTTTCCTGAGTAGCTTCTAAGGCAGATGGATGGCACATGCAGGAAGCTGCTCAGTGGCATTCTATTCCTTCCCTCAACCCAGTGTCAGCTACAGCTACATCAGGAACCATTCCTCAATATGCTATCAGCAATTTAGCACAGAAAACAGCATTTCTGCTGCAAACACAGCTATTTGACCTGATGAAATCACAGTCCCACAGTGCTTGCTGTGCCTGTGCCTTATAAAGGGATAAATCATGTACCTACATAAGACAGAAAAGAACAAGCTCGGGTGGGAATTGCTCCTCAGTAGGCAAACTCACGTGCTGATAAGCAATCCAAAACTCCGGTTTTGGATCCATATGAAACCAAAGAGAACAGATGCAGAATCCACTGGTCTGGCAATAAATCTCCCCTGCCCCCCAGCACTGTGGTTTGCTTTATTGAACTGGCTCCCTTAGAAGTTCACAGCTGCCCCCCTGAGCCTGACCTTCAACCTTCTGCCCGAATTGGTGTTGCAAGTACATTAACTTTTGCTCTTTTAGTGCACATCAGCAGTTCTTATATTTTATTTTTATTTTTTGGAGCTTACTCTCTTCCCTTTCAAGAGGAAACATATCTGTTGAACACGCCCCAAACATTCCAGTAATTATTGCTGCCCCACTCATGAGTGTGTCCTGAAAAGGGGCATTGATGCTTGGCATGTTCAATATCATAGATCAGACTGAATGCAGTGAGAACAGCCTGTTATGTGACTACAGGAAGCCCATTCCTATGGGCCACTGAGAACAAGATGTGCAAATGCAAATCAGAATTTTTAAAAAAAATTCGCATCAAATTAGGAAAAAAAATCTATTTATTTATTTATTTTAATTATCATACCCAGAAAAGACTGCTGACTCTTCCCAGTGCCCCTGGCCTCGACAATGAAAAGAAATGCATCAGAAACAAGAGCACACTTTCTGTCCTCACTGCTGATATAGAATCCTCACAGATGTAGAATTTGAGCCAGAACAGTGAATCTTGCAATCACTAGTCCCAAACAGCCCAGGCAGGTTTCCGACTACCTGACAACATCCTGTATGTGAGGATGTTTCAATTAAGAATTTTTTTTATTTTTTTCCCAGTAGTGCAACTCTGGTTTACCTGACAAAGCTGGAGAAGCTCACAGCACTATCTACTGAGGAGAGAGAGAGACTCCCTTTTTCGCTATTACAAAGTTATCTTTAGGCTTTCATCACGGTTTTAAGCCTATCTGTACATATCATTAGTAACCATTTAAAGTATTAAAGAAAAAGACATGAGTGAATAATCTATTTTACATAAATCTGTGGTTCTGTTTATTTAAACTGATTGGCAATACAATCTGATTCTAAACTATAAATATTTTTTTTGGATTCTGAACACAACACTCACTCTAATTTTGTTTGCAATATAACAATTATCCATCTCCATCCCAGCATATGCTTTAAAGCATGTTTTTTCTCTGTATATGAAAATAGCTACTTAAACTTCTACTTTCCATAAATGCATAATTCATAATTGTTTACTAGATGTTTTATACTGGTTCTCTGTGACCAGAAGAGATTTAAACAACAGTACAAGGAAATTAATCTTTAGACTCAGCTTGCCATTTTAAAATACCCCAATATATCTCTATTAGGCCAAAGTCAAAAGTCAACAGAAGTGCAGTCTGCCTAACCTCCTTATTCCTACATTAATCAAATCTCATCCTGCTTAATTTTCTTTTTGGAATAGGAAAAAAGTGAAATAAGAGAGGAACCAAAAAAAAAGAAAAAAGAGATGATTACACAAACATACACTTCAAGGAGATAGATCCTCTGTAGCTACACTGTTGAAAACTATTCGATAAAATAAGGCAGGATAATGCTTTCTTTATGTAAAGGAAAGATCAGTCACATTAATGAAATAGCCAAATGGAACCTTCAGGCCTAATGTAGTAAATCTCCAGTAAATTCCAATTAGTATTGAAGTAATAAGTCTGGAAATGATTTTTCTCCCTTTAAGTAACGCATATACTTAAGGAAATTTAAAAAAAAAAGCTTGGATGACTTGAATGCCATCAAGGATCAGGTCTTTAGATAGCCAAATTCATCATTTATGCATACTGCATAATTCAAGATACGTCTTTAAAAAAATAAACAAGCCAAAACCAAACCAACAACAACAAACCCACACATCAGTAAATCGGGACCATAATGTTGGCCCTTGGAGTGGTGCCATTTGATGGCCACTTTCAAGCTGGCAGTGCCTCTCACTGACAAACAAAACATACTGTATCCAGGAGCAGAGAAATCACGATGTAAATGGAAGTCTTAAATGAAACTAAATAATAAAAATAAAAAAGAAACAAACAAAAAACCCAAACCAGAAATCAACAGCCATGTTGGTGTTTGGTGAAACCCTGTATAAATATACTAAAATTATCTCTGCCGAAAGAGGGTTTTCAAAAAAATCTTTGTGCAAAATTAATTTTTGAAAACTTTGTTAATTAAGGGTATTTTAAAATATCAACATTTGTGACCAAATGATGTGCACATTCTAGTAGGTAAGCACTGTAGATTTTTGACAAATACTATAATGAACATTCTTTACCACAAGTGAACCTAGGATCTGATTCCAGCTGCATCTAGTGACGGCGAAACTGAAAGACAGAGATGATTACCACTCTCTTTCAAATATTCCTACTCCATTCTCATGTGTATAACACAAAGGTGGATAGAAATCCTACTTTAACCTGGATCAGAGACAAAATCTTATGGAATTAATAAGAATCAAGGCTTCACTTCCAGGTCTGGGCATGAAGCCTTAAGTAGAGAGGCTCAACTCCAGACACAGCTATCCTTTTTAACTTACTGTTCTGCACAGTTTTGCACAACACAGAACACGCCCACACAGCAAACACAGTAAACAATCCAATAAATCACCTAATACATTTGATCAGTAAAATAAGTAATAAAGGTTCCCTCCCTTGCCTTTGCTTTCTTCCCACATGCTGGCCAGTACATCAGAGCTAATGCAAAGAAAAAACTGCCCAAGAAAATCTGCCCCCAGAAGGGACAAAGAAGAGTACTTCTCAAGACAGGCTTTTCACCTTTCCGTGGACTTTGCCATAAAAACAGTCCGGTCACAGACCAGAATAAAACAGTAGCTGTTTACCTCTTCCCAGCTGCTCTAATAATTTAATTTTTGGATAGTATAGGCTGAAAACCACTCATTGCACTCCTTTATCTGCTTCTAGGGACATGTTTAACACTGAAAGGAAAATGGGTTTAACTCTTGCAGCTCCTCAGCACCCCGTGTTTATGCCAGCTCAGTGTTGTGTTCCTCCAAAGACCTGGGCGCTCACAGATTGCATTTTTATGTCACTGTGATTTACAGAGTGCAAGAGGGACAATTACATAACTATTTACTTAAACTCATAATTTCTCGGAAGCCCTACACAATCCTTTTGTTATCATAATCTCCAACGGGCACAAGAAGCATGGATATATCATGGCCTGAAACTGGATATAGCTGACTTTGCCTGTCTGACTGGTGACTTACGGAGTCCTGCATGTCTGAACTTCTGGGAAACAGCTGCTGGTCCCACACTGAAATTAGAACATTTGAGCTCGTCTGATTTATGTTAATTCCCGTGGGAACAATGACATGAAAAATGAACACCACTTGTAAATAAAGCACCAGTTCTCTCAGCGGTGAAAAAAAGAATACATGAAATAATCTACTTCTGTACACACTGATCTATTTACCACCTTGCTGCACTGAAACGTAGACAGTCTAATGGTTATCATAAAAAAATGGAGCCTTGAGTATACAGCTATTTAAAGGTTATCTCTCCCTATCTTGCCATTATTTGAAGAATTATTTTGCAATAGTTATCGGGCTGGTTTTGGTTGAAGAAGAAATATTTTGATGTCGTCAGGCATGAGGGAGGTGAGTAGAAATGAAGTTTATGTAGAAGAAGGCAAGGCATAGGAAATACTTTCAAGTGACCCAATTGTCGAGGAGTGCATATTGTCCAAAAACTAGAAGCCATTACAGTTTATCTAGTTCTGATTGCTCAGCCTGGCAGGACAAACATTTGAAATCTGCTTTTTTAACATACTGGGCTCTCATGGGATACTCCACACAACATTATATTGTCCACAGATCAAAGCTGGTATTCATAAGACCAAAACCAAGGCGACTGGAAATGACTCCTTAAGGATTTCATAGTTTTCCTGTAGATGAGAAGAGTAATCCCTTCATATATTTAGTGTACTCACAAAAAGCAGTTTAAGCAAAGCAATCAGTTGTCTCTGAGACCAGACTGGATCATAAGGTAGCACAGCTGAGATACTGCTCAGATATGCACAGGTAACAATGGTGACATCTTAGTTTGGTGACCTTTTATCATTCAGGATTTGTTACTTCTGAAGCACTAGCAAGAAAATCTCCAGCAAAAAGTCTTAAAGTTTCGCCTTACAAGCACAGACAACCTTTAGTTGACTTTGGAGACCCTGCTGCTTGAGTTACACGAGTTAGCAGAACGCAGGCAGGATTACTTAACAAGAAATTACTCTTAATTTAAGGAATTTCTCTTCATGACAAAGTTCTTTGCTAGGCTAGCTTGGAAAAGAAGGTCAGGGGAGGAAAGAGGAGCAGTCAGTGTGTTTGCAGCTACAGGTAGAGCCATTTCAAAGGGCAGAGCACTAACAGACTCTCACTAGTTTGCATTTCCTTTTGAGTTTTCCACATCAGGACAAAAAATTCTTCCCATCCCCCAGGTTTGCTGTCATCTAAATTTCATTTCATTTGTCACCTTCATGTTTGAAAAGGCCTAAGATATACAGAAGAAACCTACAATGACACATTTATGAAAATTGCAGATTGTTTACTTAAGGACCTCCATGAAAAGTTCTTAGTTTTCATGTCTAAAATTTGAAAGTGACAGACAACAATTTTATTTTGGTGTGCAAATACTAACATGGAAATTACCACTGAAGCCAAAAAGCAGCAATCAACAGTGGTATCTTCATAAAATGTGCTGATATAGTGTAATGATTAAAAAAGCCCCCTCCCACCCCTGTTAAAAAAAAAAAGAAATATAAGTCTGACTGACTGAATGCCTCCACATTCTGTAGCTCTTTGGATGAGACTTCATCGCAGGCACAGAGTGACCTGAATTTACATTTTGATGTGGTCTGGCACAGTATAATTTGAAAACCTAGTTGACTAATCTGTAATGGCATTACTGCAAACAGCTCTGAAAAGGAAAGGAGGAGAGGATGGCTTTGCCAAAGCAATGAGGAAACCTAGGAATATCAAAGGACTGGGGCAAGGGCACGGGAAAAAGATACAGCACTTCATACAGATGTTTCATTAATGATTGCCAATCCAATTGTGTCCCTCCTCAATGTGCTAAAGGAGATTAAAGACTTTACCAGAGTCTTTAGGGTTTGGAGGTAAATTAATGTGAAATAGGACTTATTGGAACTGGGAATTGGACTAAAACAAAACATAAACAGAGGGAAACTGCTATCAATAGAGGATATTAATAACAACTGAAATTTGGATTTTTAATTTTTTTTTTCAATAACTGCACCAACTGAGGAGAATAAGGAACAGAATGCATATGCTGGAAAGAAAGCTAAACAGAAAGGAAGAAGAATGTACTGTCATTTTAAGTCTCAGCGTCCCAATTTTCCTCAAAAGTGTAGGAATGGCAAGATATAACGCAACTACTTGTAACAATACTGCTTATTTCAGGATGTAAACCATAGGGGAATCAGTTGGGGTACAGCATTATTTTTCAATACATAATAATAATAATAATAATTTGTAACATTATTTTAATATTTACATGCTTTCCTCTTCAGAATTTCCAGCAAAAGGAAAGGGAGAATGTGGGAGGCAGAACCGACATATATGACCCATACAAACATTCAATTCACCTCTGTTTCACTACCCACACACTACTTTTCATGGTTTCCCTAAAATTACATTTCATACTTCATGATGTCAGCTTCCCAATCTCTAAAAATTGTATAAAAGGGGTTTTTGTCTTCTGCATTTTGAAAAATCTTAAAGGAATATTTCTTAGACCACCAGTACAAGTTCTTATTCTTTCTTTTTCTGGGTGCATCTGCTTAAGAACCACATAAATGTTGAAGTACCTCACAGTCATCACAACGCTGTTCCTGGGCACAGATGGCTTCCTTACTTTTTATCCATAGAAGAATTCCTCAGGAACTCAGAATCACAGAATTAGGAGACAAATCCCTCCAGAAGCTTCATTTTGAGCCTTTGTGTCAGCACTGATTTTGAGGGAATGCATTTTGTGCTTGGCTGCCACATGTGGCATCCTCTCACTGATGAAGCATTCCAGTCAGCAACAAAGGAATATAGATACTTTATGCATATACTACTTGTTAAGCTAATAGTTTTCTACTTTTTTGGGTAAGTAGTAAAACGATTCTCCCTTCAATAAGTAGCCCAGAAGAACAGCAATTAGAGCTTATGCTCTAATTAGTGCTTATGCACTTCATCAAGGAAGCTGGAGTCCATTTGTTCATTGACAATGCAATAGCTACAAATCTGAGGAGTGAAGACTAGATTTGTTTTCTTGTGTCCTAGTGCTTTGTTTTCTTCAGGAACAATGCTCAAAAAGCAAATTTCATGGAAATTCACACATCACTTCATCAACTTTTGGATGAGGCACAGCAGAAACAATTACACTGCAGAATTCTGTCAGTTCTCATTCCTGCTGTTTCTCAGGGCAGATAGATGAAGGAAACAGTTATTTTTGAGAAGAGAACAATGGAGCATTAAAATTTTATGTCCATAAGTCGACTTAAACTTCAGAGGTAGAAATAACCAGCTCCATTTATTTCATGGCCAAAGCGTCCATGCCATTACATGAGTACCCATGCAGACAAATCCTGTTCCTGGATGCACTGGGGCAAAGTGTAGCATGCAGACCAGCAGCATGTAGATTTTCCAGCTTTACTTGAACTGCTGGAGTAGCTAAATAGGAGACAGGATTAGCAAAATGGAAAGAACCAGAGAAAGCCATCCTTGTGCTTAGCAGATAATGACAACCTAAGGCATTCACTTTCAGAAACTGGTTACAGATTCCTGGGCTGCAATCTAACAGTTGAAAGTACATTTACAGACATTGAGGTGCTGAACCGACCATAGAATTAGAAAATGAGAGAAAAAAAAAAAAAAAGCACCTCAAAAATTCCACCAAACAAAAAACCATCCCACCCCCAATATTCAGACCAAATTAAAGAAATAACCTTAAATATTCCTTCCTGTACAGCAGGTGTGGTAACGCCTTTATCTGGGTAACACTACACAGCAACAGCACAAAGTGTCCCCCTCTCTTTTTCTCCATTCACATTCTACAGGACATATTTCCTGTAATGATCCAGAAAAGAAAGTTAATGGTCTATGTTTCCTTTTTTTTATTAAGTACTGAGGGCAAATTCTAAGAACAAAATACTGATGGAAACAATTTTTTAAATATTTATCCAAGTATTAGTGACTAGACTACTCAAGAATTTTTTAATTATAAATTGAGAGGTACGTGCGCTTCCATTGTGCTTGCTTTCAGAGATTATTACCCAATGTAGTTGAATATTGAGCATTTTCTTCTTCAAACTGCAATTACTTCTCCATCATAACAGGGAGAGTAAGTTACTAAGACCGGGACTAATTTTTTTTTTTTTTTTTTAATTCTTGTTTACCAATAAATCTCGAGACAAGATTTACTGTATTCTGTTTTAAGTAGTTAAGGCGACGGTTAATACTGAGAAGGTAATTTTTTTTTTTTCAATTCCTTTTCAAATAATTTATTTTCTTCAGCTTAGATAAGGCCCTTGAATTCTTCAGTATACTGCTTTGCTTTAACAAATAACATGATAGCTTTTACATGAGACCTTCTTATGCAAGGGATGTTTTATCTGTTAAGATGAAACAGGCAGCCACGGTGGTGGAGCACACACCTGCATGACACACAATCCTCCTTTCTCTCCTCTCTTCTTGGAAAACTGTTGTTTCCATGAGATGCACCTTCCCCCAAGCTCATGGGAAGCCACTCTATCATCTAATAATGCAACCAACATTCAGTGTCTCACTTTTCCTTCAAGAAAGCCATCTTTATCTTTTTTTGGTTATTTTAGTATTTTTATTTTGTAAATCTATACTAATCTTCACTTGACAGCTAATAAGACTTCCAAGGGACACGATTAACCATATTTTTCCTGCTTCTTTCACATCTTAAAAGTGCTCCTGGAGCAAAAAAGAAATGGAAAGATGCATGCCTATAGCTAACACATCAATATTCCTGCTTTGTCTTGATCCATTATCCTACTATGGCTGCTGTAATTCCTGACATTTATGATGCAATTATAATCCAGTTGCTCCCAGTAGAATAATCTTTTTTTTCTACCATATTCCCATAAATAGAGCTACTTGGATACAGCTGTAAGTAGCCCAGAAATACAGTGAGAGGGGAAAAGGACCCTGAGCTGAAAGACCGATAATATAATTTTCACAAGCTCTGGTGAAAGAAACTTCAAGGTGAAACGTGTAGGATTCATCTGTTCTTCTCTTTGCTTCTCAGAGTCTTGAGTTTTGACCAAAACCAACACTTTTCCTACAAATTATGACTACTAAACAACTTCCTGCTTGTACATCTAACAACATTCCAGGTACTGTCTTGTGAGGGAAATTATAAATAAAGTATATCCTTAACCTGACCTGTACTTTTTGCACACAGTGCTACTGAGCTGTTCCTCAGAGCCTTTCCCTTTCAAACAGACACTAATCTTGCTGCCACAGAGCAAAGATCCAATATTGTGTACAGTGTCTTGTTTTCAAAGTGATTCTCTTTGGCTTGGGGGTCCTCAATATGGAGGAGATGCCCAGGAAAAAACAGGAATAGAGTTCATCCTTGAACAGAGTCCTAGCTTAAAAACAAACAAAGAGGAATCAAAAGCCTAAACCCCACAAAACAAACATACCAGTGAAGAACTAATGCTCAGAAGTCTGCTAGATCAGCTGAAGCCCTTCACACATATTAAGTATTTTTTTCCCACTGTAATTTGCTGAAGAAAAACAAAGTCCAGTGGAAGGAAAACAGAAGAGAAAATGCTATGTCCTGCCATCCCACATGAAATATTGATGATAACTCATGTGGAAAAGACTATAATGTTGAAGTTTATCAGCACTTGACACATGATACATTCTAAATAATTAGGAATTACTGTAGGTGATAAATAGACCAGAGCACCGTGTCAATAGGAAGGGTCAGTGTCACAGCAGCCTTAATCTGTGCTGGCACAGCTACAAAGAAATATGCTACCAATGTGAATTTCCCAATGAAAAGAAAAAAGAAGAAAAAATCCACACACAAACAGTTTTTCTTTCCAAGTGAGACTGGATTCACGCAGGATACCGAAAAGAACAGGAAGACCAACAAAACTGCAAATGCCTTTACACAGAGATCAAGGTTGCAGTGGCTACAGCTCCAAATTAATTAGAACTAGTTTTAAGAAAATGTGTGGGACTGGCAAAATCTCTTAAAATCTTTTCAGCTATGGAATCAAAGAGTATCTTCTTACTCTCTTCTATCTTTATCTAACCTCTTTCCTAACCTCTCCTGTCTTTATAGGAGGGTTAAGAAATTAGAGCAATTCATGGACTGGCTAATAATTTCAGAATGTCAAGTTCTGAAGAAAATAAGTTTTAAATCGTATTAAATAAATACTTTTGATATTGTTGAGCACAAAAATTTAGAATATTTTGGAAGGTGCAGAGGTGCAAAGAAGTTAAGAGATTCATTTCTCTAATTCTGAAGTGGATTATCTGAATAAATACATATTATAGAAAAAATTAGATGGTCTTTATGGTACTTAACAAAATAAGCAGTAAGGCTGTTATGCAAATTTCTAAGAGGTTGTTTAAATAGAACGTGGAAACATCTGTCTGTGAATTTTTCACTGTGATTTTAAAAGGAATGTTGACTCTACAAATAGCTTCCTGTGAAATGTCCTTGTTTTTTTACAGAAATGAATGTTCTCAATTAAAAGCCATTCTTTTCCATCACTTATTACACAGCACTGACTCCCATCATTATCTGTTCCCTTCTCCATAGGACTCTTGGAATAGTTAGTTCTTCAAAATGCATTTGATCGCTGTGTGGTATTTATAATTTAGGGACAGGAGAGGGAAAGAACAAATTCTTGGAGATCTTTTCCAAGAACAAAAGTTACTGAACGTTGTTTGGCAACAATCAATCAATAGGCCTGCACCTTTTATTCTAAACAATGTTATTTACAGCATATCTTGAGTCATCAGCACAAAGGGATAGTAACTGAGTGTCAGGGATCCTTTTCATACCTGCTGAATAAACAAGTCAGGCTTTCTTCAACAAGTCTCAGCTTGGAGTCCCTCGACTGGGATTGTTTGTAGAAGAATAACGAAAGAAGGACAGAGCACACACAGAACTGGCACAAAGACCTGGCAGAGCCTTAAGCAGATGGACGTGAGCACACGTCCTGCAGGTCTGGACACAGCTCCCGCTTGGACAGGGATATGGGAGCAGCCACGCGCAGCTGCCTGCCGCTGGCTGACTTGGCCTTGCTTGGGTTGCCTCTGGTGGCCTCCTGGATCTGCTGTGGAGCTGACAGAGGCGACTTGCACGGACCATGCAATGCTGCAAATCGGAGCAAAGGGCCTGGTGACTAACCCCAAACAGCTGCCATTCCCGACTCCCTCCCGCTTCCAGCGCGCTCCATCTCCCGCTGTCCGGATGGGTGGGGATGGCTGTGCTGCTGTCAGACAGCCAGAACTATAAATAGCCATGCTCTTGCTGTCTGGCCACACACTCAAATCTCAGCCACTTAATATTTTGAAATTTAACCCAAAACCTCCAGAAAGACGTATGGGGATCAATGCAGTTGTGTGCAATTCAGGGGTGAGGGTTTTTTGCATTTTCTTTTGAATTTTCATTTCCCAGACAGCTATTGCTAAATCAGCACAAGAGAGGTTCAACATAATTATTTGCCATCTCTCAGGTTGTCTAATCCCCCCTGAGTGAGGGGGCAAGCCTGTTGTGCAGCCCAAGGAAGATAGGGAAGTGAGAGCCTTCTGGCAGCAGATCAAAGAGTTACCCTGCTAGCTTGAAATGCATAGAAGTCAGAAACATCCAAGGCTTTCATTAAGGCAACGAAGGTTTTTCCTGTTCTGCCTCTTAGCTGGCCATTGAGTTGACTCTGCTGATTACCTGAGGGAGGCACAAGTTAGGAGGCAAGGGGGGTATGCTCAAAGAAACCTGTCCTTCCATCCATCAGAGAAAAAACATCGAGCCAGCGACGATTTCACAAACCAGCCATTAATTGACATGAAGTTTGTACAACTCTGCATTTAGTTGGCTACCTCTACAAAAGCAAGTAACAGCATTTGGTGTTTCTGTTTTTGAAGTGTGTAGTGGGTGCAGATGCCCAGGGGCTGACACAGGGCAGGCTGCCAGGTGGCCTCTGTGAGGAGGGGCTGGGATCGCCCTGTGCCGGACACGGATGGTTCCAGACAACCCAGCACAGGGCACAGCTGAGCCCTACAGCTCAGCTTTTCCCACAGGGAAAGCCTGGGTAAGGAAAGGCAAAACACAGCTCAGAGCTGGGGGTGAGAGAAAAAATGTGACAAACAGGAGAGGCAACACACCCCAAAGTAAGTGAAGAAGGAGATGTTCCATGGTGCCCAGGCAGAGGATTCACTCTGGGCTGTAGAAAGCCCACATGGGCACAGGGGAAATCTGTGAAAGGGAAGAAGTTTCAGGGAAATCTCTATGCTGATTGAACCCTCCCTTCAACCCCCTTGCAGGCTGCTCAGGGCTGAAGGCAGAGAATCTGGGAGCCAGGGACTGATGCTGAGCCTAGGAAGAAGAGGCACGATAGAGAGAACCTAGTTTTGCTTTTGTGTTTGTTTCTCAATCTTCAACTCTATTTTTCATTATCATTATACATTTAATTTCTTCTCCCAAGCCAAGGCTATTTTGCCTGTGACAGCACCTGGTAAGACACCTTGCTGTCGTTCTCCTCCTGTGCTCTCCCTGTCCTGCTGATGATGGGGAGAAGCGGTGGGCATCGGGCTGCTGGCCAAGGCTGATCCAACGCCACGCAGATGTTATGGCCACGTTGCTCTGCACAGTGAAAAGGCTTCATAGAGCTCACACAGGCTTTTCAAATTCGATTTGGCTAAAGAGCAGGATAAAGGAACTCTTCAGGAATGTTTTTGAAAAAAAGTATGGAAAAATCTAGATGAAAAGTATGTTGCAATGTTGGAATTCCCTGTAGATTGGGAAAAAGTCAGCAATCTTTGTTGCTAACACATGTTAAGCAGTGCAGGTTTAGGCCCAGAACCTCTCTTATTCGTGCATACATGTGCATGCTACATGCAAGAGAATCAGTCTGCATTCAAAGCAGAACTCTCCACAATAGTAGCAATTTTCAATACACTTTGTGTGTATATGAATGACTTCGCAAGGTAGAGTGAGAACTCCTGTTTTATAACAAAGAATCTCATTGCAGAGGTGGTATTATAAAAAGAAATTAATGAATTCAGATCCATAAATTCTGCACCAGAGAAAAAGGGAGATCAGAACTGTGCAAACTGGGCATGACACAATCCATGGTAATTTATGATAATTTATAAGACCATATGTCAAATCATACTTAGAAATGAAGGTACCACAGTCCCTAGAATGAAAAAGCCACTCCACAGCACTTTGATTGCTTGATAGTGATAGATGAGAGCTAGAAAATATGGCCTCCATATTTCATATATCACGCTGCAGATTGATGCACAAACACACTGCACTTTGGAAAACATCCACAGTATTTTTGCTTCACGATAAAATAATCTAGGAGCCCTTTGCCTTGCTGTATATCAAGATAAGCTGTGACAAGCAAAGTTAACATCAAACAAATAAACAGCTTGATTCTATATATTTAGCAAATCTCCGTGAATCCAACCCACCAAGATATTGAAAATTCATATAGGCTTTCTTTGAGCCATGTGCAACTGCCACATGCCCTTTTTTTTTTTTTCCCTTTAAATGCACAGCTGTCTAATTGAGCATTAACAATCTAATAAGGTACACAACAGGACCTGAAATGCAACTTTTCTTTCAGGCCCAGCAGTGCACAGGTTCTGTATCGCTCCCAGCTTTTCAATTAGATCATAATTATAACATGCCTCATTTAGAGCTACAGGAACCCTGACCTTGTCAACAGTACTGGACCATAACGTGTCTGTCTTAATTAGATCTGATTAGTTCTGGGCCCAGATTTCATTGTGAATCTCAGCTCCGTTAAGAACTGCTCATCTGTTTGGCAGCTGTGGGTGTTGCTGAGCCTTTTCCACCACCCTGCATGGGTGTGCTTGGCTCTTCCCGACTCTCCTGAGACAGCAGGACACTTTTGCTGGGCCCTCAGAAAAAGGCAAATTATGGAAAGTAGGGAAAAAGAGGTAAAAGAGAAGTCTTTGCTTTATGGACAATTTCATACCTTATCACGCAGAGCAATTACTACCTAAAAAGGCTTCAAATCTGTAGCAGCAAGTTATATACTGGGTAAAAAGGGAAGGATTCTTATAAAAAGTAATCACAGATACGCTGAGATGGAAGACAAATGACAATAAAAGACCACATACATCATCTATGGGTGACAGGAAAGTGCACAAGTAAGTGGTGTGGCATTTTGGTGTTGTGTTGTTGTTCAGGGAGCTGTTGCTTTGTGGTTTTGGTTTATTTCTTGGGGTTTTTTCATCTTTTTTTAACATCAAAAGTAATAAAAATTACAGCATTACAACTCTGGAGGGTATTTCTCTGCTGCAGTGTTTTGAGCATATTTTAATAACCTTAGAATTTGTAAAACCCTTTGTTTTCTCTAATGATTTAACCTTGAGTTTTTACAACACACAATTGATACAAGGAGAGAAATCACATCCTTTTTGGTACCCCGTCCCTCTCTAAAATGTAATGGTTGATTTTTCTTCTGTATCACATTTTTGGGGTGATATTAAAAGACCAGTATAATTTTTTCTCTTATTGAGATAACAATTACAACAGGCATTTCCTCAGAATTAGTTACGACTGTACACCAAAAGCCCTATTTCCATAATTAACTTCCATAACCACGTGCGCTAATGAAAAACCAGCAAATCTCAAAAACCTAGTTTACCAAAAAATCCTGCTACAATCTTGTGCTGTTAAAATTTTGTTCCATAGCCAACCACTTTGACTGCAAATCCCCCTTTCTGAAATCCCACAGTGATTCTCGTGTGCTGGCTGTAATTGCAGTGGAAAGCTGAAAAGTCCTCAGCGTTATAAATACGGACTTCAAAGCTGTCACTGTGTACAATACGCCTACAAATGCATTGGCCAGGAAAGGCATTTCCGAGAGCTTCTACCATTGTCAAAAATACAGACTTTTATTTAAATAAAGATACAGCTCGGGCCCCTCACAGGAGGCTTGCCTGTACTACAGACAAGCAGCATCGTTTTCAGACAAGAGCTGTAGTATTCAAACCTCACTTTCTGCACATCTCACGCTCTTAGGAAATGAAGAGATAAGTCCTATGTGCTAATGGATTGTTTAAATTTATTCTGTATCGCAGCAAGACTAATTTGCATCTATCCAAATATAGCTAATTCAGTATGAATTCCCAAGGTTTATAAAAGTTAGGAGTATCTGAATAACTTCACTTGTGAAAGTATAGTATCAGAAAACTTACTGTTCTAATTAAAGTTTAAGAATGAATAAAAGTTGTAATTAGACATTTGTCAGACGTCAGAGCTAATCAATACCTAACTCTAAGTCAGCATAAGAGATTAAATCAGAGTAAGACCAATTTGTTTTAAAAACCCCACCAATACTAGTATATGCTTCATTATCAAGACCACATATGTCTGAATTTAAAAGCCTGGATTTTCTTAATTCTGTTTCCTTCATAGAGCTACTCATTCTGTTGGTAGGGCTTTTTGTCCTCCCTACATCACAATAGGTGCTGCAGGAAGTACAAAAAGCCTCAATTACAAAGCTTACATAACTCCCCGAAGCCCGTCTTGTTTTGAACATGAAAATATTGAGCAGGAGGTAAGGAAGGGAAATATTTAACTACTACCATAGTATCTGTGTAAAAAGAATTAAGATAAAGCATGTGAACTACAGGGGTTGTAGATATGTTAAACAGTAATTACAGTTTTGCTTCTGACCCAAGTGAGTTGCAAGTGCTAATTTAGGGAACATTTTAATCTTATTTGCATTAAAGGGGTCACCATTAAAATCCATACAAATTCTTTTACAAGTGATTACACAAACATGATATTTCTTAGGTATTAAACACACAGAATGCCACGGTAATCTTTGCATGCTTACCCCAGTGCATAAATATGAATCATTGTACATCTGTGAAGAGTTCTGCCTGCTCTCTATTAAGAGTGTCATAATGTTTGCAGAAACAGAACATTTACCAGATTCCATGCATGGAACTTACTATAAATTAACAAAAATCTATTTTGAATAAGGAGATCACCAATTTTGCAAATCATTGCTGTAAACATTAGAAGTTAAATAACTCACTATTTCAAGAAACTGTGACACCACTACAGGAAGTTTCATAAAAGGAGGAAGACTTTTCCCCAGTTTTATGCAATACTTATTGCCATTAATCATAGAAAGAAATATCTGCATGGAAAGATCCATGTGTTTTGTTTAATAAACTGTAAATAAAAGTGATCATTATAAATCACCGGGAATTATTTTCTTGAATTTAAATTAACTAACAAAATACAGTACAAGTTTACACTCGAGTAATAAAAGCCAGAAACTCATGCTGTATTTTGTTAGTTTATTTATCTCCGTTCCTTTTGGCTCTGTTGAAACTTCAGCAGTATTGTTTTCCATGCATCCTTAATTTCAGAGGACAGTGCTGTGCTCAAGCACTCAGTGCTCTAAACAGTAGCTCACAATGACAGAATGGTGGGGGTTGGAAGGGACCTCTCAAGATGATCTGGTCCAACCCTGCCTGCAGGTTCACCTTCAGCAGGTTGCACTGCAGAGTTTCCAGATGGATTTTGAATCTCTTCAAAGGAGACTCAACAACAGCAGCCTGTCTTAGTGCTCTGTCACCCACAAACTAAAAACCAAAACCAACAAAAAGACTTTCCTGCTATTCAGAGGGAACTCTCCGTGTTTCTGTTTGTGTCAGTTGCACCTTGTCTCGTCCCTTCCTCTTGACTCCCACCTTTAAGGAACTGGCACACATTGGTGAGATCCAGGCTAAACACCTCCAGCTCCCTCAGTCTCTCCTCATAAGAGAGATGTTCCCGTTCCCTAACCACCTTCCACTGGACCCCCTCCAGTAATTCCTTGTATTTCTCATACTGAGGAGCCCAGAACCGGACACAGCACTCCAGGTGAGGCCTCACCAGGGTTGAGTGGAGCGGCAGAGTCACCTCCCTGACCTGCTGGCAATGCTCTTCCTAACACATCTCATGATATCTTTGGACATCTTGACCACAAGGACACCCTGCTGGCTCAGAGACAGCTTGGTGTCCACCAGGACCCACCGGGTCCTTCTCCACAGGGCTGTTTTCTAGCAGGTCATCCCTCAATCTCTGCTGATGCCTGAGGTTATTCTTCCCAAGGTGCAGGACCCCGCATTTGCCTTTGCTGAATTCCGTGAACTTCCTCTCTGCCTGTGGTCCAGCCTACCCAGGTCTCCCTAAATGGCAGCATGGCCTTCTGGTGGATCAGCCACTCCTCCCAGTTTCATATCATCAGCAAACCTGGTGCAGGTATGCTCTGTCTCTTCATCCAGGTCTGTCCCTTCATTCCAGGTCACTGAGGAATAAGCTGAAGAGGACTGGACCCAGGAATGACCCCTGGGGAACATTGTTAGCCCCAAATGGACTCTGAGCTGCTGGTCACAAGCCTCTGAGCTGATAAAGAACAACTCTGCCAGAGGTAAAAGCACAGGATTTTTTTCAATAAAAACTTTCAGAACTATCTTTGAAGGCAGCACACTGGACACGTGCACACTGAATCCAAAGCAAAAGTGAATTTGGAAGTATGAATGTGTTATATCTAGAAGATCAGGTGAGATTTATTGAGAATATAATCCCTTTGTGGTGCCGGGCGGCTTCCCGGGGTGAACATTCAGCCACTCCATCACCTATTCCTACAATACCTCATCTGCAGATCTGGCACTGACCAGGGAAGGAGGGTGGATTTCAGAAGCTAAAACAGCAGCAAAGAAGAATTTAGTCCTGCAGACTCTACCATCCCATTTGGCAGGGTAATAAACACCCCATTTGGGTAAAAGCTTCCCTTGATAGAGAAAAATACTAATTATAAAAAGCGTTCTTTTTGTCCCCAGTGATAAAAATATTTGGCATGTCGAATAGGCAGGAATGTGGGGGAAGAAATGCAGGGAAGAAATATATGCAATTTTTTTCTTTTTTTTCCCTTAAAGGTAAGTCAAGACCACAGTGTTTAAGTCAATAAGCTATTAAAATTGCCTATGAACTACTGAAGCAAGAAAACATCTTGATGATAAAATAAATTAGAACAGTACTGTCAATTTCTCTCCACTGTTAGCTTGAAATATTCCAAGAATTACCATTAGGAAATGCCAAGCCTCTTTCCCTTATTATGTTGTCATCATCTCTTCCATTCCCCCAGCATTCCCTCTCCCTTTCTTCCCTGCCCACATAAAACCACAAATGCAAACCTAAAGAAGCCATCTCCAAGCAAGAGCACAAAAACCATGCTGGCTGAATCGAAATATACTTGTAAATGAAAAAAATGCCTACAATGGAGGAGAGGGGTGGCACATCGGGTTTTTCATTTGTTTTCTTTGTGGGTTTTCTGTTGTTTGCTTTGTGTTCTTGTTTAGTCGTTGTCGGTTTGGGTTGGCGTTTTTTTTAAACACAAAGGGGATCATGGAAATGTGTTTTCATCCATAACATAGTGCATAAAATAAATTCGGATATGTGTTAAATGTTAATGAGTTGTTAGATTTATATATTGCCACTCTCAATGCTATCCCCCCAAAACGGATGCCAGGCTTCATCTATGTAAATATAGAGCAAAGATAAAACTGATCCATCATAAGGGAAATTAAATTGTCCTTAAAATATAAGGACTTCTGGAAATGATGAGGAAGAGAGAGTTCTGACAGTCAGATAGATTAATAGTGTGATAATAAATTAAACATAAACCTCCAATCCCAGCTGCCTGTGATCTAATGGTCACTCAGGGACATTGCAGAGCTTTAACATCTGGTGCAAAGAGGGCAAAATTACCACTACACTGGCCTTTCACCTTCTAAAGACACTGGGATTGCATATGGCACAGTTGCATGCGTGCCAGATGCTCACTTAAAATGTGCAACAAACCCTTCCTAGCAAACCCACACAGTTTAAGTGACTTTAGTACAAGGTAAATCACAATGATTTTTAAAGAAAGCAAAACCAGAATGCTGTTTTTCCCATATAATATGTCCTACTTGAGAGATCTACACTTAGATAAGAGAGGTACTTGTTTCACTCCAGGTCAAATGAGAGGGCTGGTCATTAAATCCTGGGAAAAAGCTTTGGAAAGCATTGTATGACAATCAGGTCTCTTTAGCACATTTTCAGTATATCCTTTTCAAATGAAGATGGCTATGCTTGAAAGCACAAAGTTGCAATTTAAAAAACTAATGCCACAGCATAAAAAAATAATGACGTCCAAACCAATAAAAATGTAAATCCAAATATAATGGGAGATTAAATACATGGGGAAATTAACATTAAAGCAACAATTTTATCTTGCATACAATACATTATGTTTCATTCTTTCTTAACATTTAGGAAAAGAAACGTGTCTAAAAGATTGACTGACAATACAATGTAATATATCATTGTGCTCAGAAGTTCTGCAGCATTTAATCCTTATATAACGGCTTATTTCTGTTCACCACCCAAATTATAACCTGTATCAACATGACACTACTGGAATTACTTGCTTTGAATAAGGCTGACCTTCATCAATAAGCATGAGGATATTACAGGCTTTTGTCATTTTCTTTTCCCTTCTTTTCTTAAAACTGTGTGCTTTTCGGAATATCTTACTACTCAAGCTCTCCTTTATTAATTAGCCAACAATTAACTGCCTTTCTAACTATTAATATTAATAAACTAACTTGTGGCCTTGCTCGGAAACCTTTTTGGACAATGGGGACTTGAGGGATGGGTGAAATCCTTAATCAAAGCTGGACTGTGGGTTGTCCTAATAATTATTATGGTTTTAAGTCTATTTAGTTGTTTTAAGAAGTGTCTATC